>JAKKIK010002093.1:0-12678 GCA_024500135.1 Heterodera carotae
GGGGGCGGCTATTTTCCGATAACCCTCGAGGGGGGGCGGCAATTAGAGGGGGGGCGGCAAATAGAGGGGGGGCGGCAATTAGAGGAAATACGGTATGTACAAAAACTCGGGCTGACCAGAGCTAGCCGGTCTGAAGTTGTATCACATTATGGGGGGAGGCTTTATTCCCAACACCCCTCAAGGGGTAGGTGGGTTCTTTTATAAGGGGGGAGGCTTTTTTCCCAACACCCCTCAAGAGCGGGGTGGGGGTCTCTATTATAAGAGGGCGGCTTTATTACCAACAAATGGCGGGGGGCTCTATTATAAGAGATCGGCTTTATTTCCCAACACCCCTCAAGGGCGGGGGCTCTATTATAAGGGGTGGCTTTATTATAGAGGGGCTTATACAATAAATAGTGAGATCATTCGTTCAATAATCACCTCAAATGCACTCTTACCGCATTGCATCGCCTTGTCTCCAGTGTCGTAGCTGCAATCGTACGGTTTGTCCTGTTGGAACAAATAGTCGGCCGACATTTGGTTGGTTTGGAAGAGCAAGCCCTGAAAAAATTTAAAGGTACAATTCTTAAAAAGATTTGAAATGTTTTAAATTGCATTTTTTTAAATGTTTTTTGTTACCTCCTGTCGAACAAAGCAGGCACTGCACTGCAGTGGAGCACCCATCAGTTTGTGCGGGTTCCATGTCACCTGAAAGGCAAGCAAAAAAAATTTTTGTTGAAAAAAAAAGAAAGCCCCCCCCAATAAAGCCCCACCGTACCAATAAAGCCCCACCGTAATATGGGTATTATGCTAAATGCCGAAACGTGGACTTGTCGCCAATCATTTTTTTGGCTTGATTTCGACCCCTAAAACTAGCGTATATCCTATCTTAGAGCCCATCCCCTTCTCTAATAAAGCCCATCTTCATTTTTAGGGTTGAGACATGCCGTAAATCCGAGCAAAAAAACAATTTTTTTTAAATATCAATAATTTGGAAAAATTTTCTTCGGTTTCGATTTTTCGCGTTTTTTGATTTCGGTTTCGGGTCTGATTTTCTTATTCCGGTTTTTTCCCTTTCAGTGCATACTATTATTTATATTTACCGAGTTAGCCTTCTCAATTCCGGTCAGTTTGTGACGATGCTCAGGGCTCAATAACAAGCCGCCACCCCACGCAGCCTTAAATGAAATTGCAACAAATGCTCCTGGCTAAGGAAATTATTTTTTTTATAAATAAAAATCTTTTAAAAAAAGGAAAAAAGCAATAAGAAGCGATATTCACTACTCACGTCAACATGCAGCCAAAGATTGTAGCGCCCGCAAATTTCAGCAATTTGCGGAATTGGGTCCCAAGCACTAAATTTTTTTAGTTTTTGACACCATTATAATAATTTAAAAAAAATAGCAAACGGGGGTTGACCCACGATCATTCCCAAGATTATCGTTTTTTTCGGGTTTCTTAACCCGGTCCCTAAAACCATCCTGATATTAAAATACTATTTCCAAAAATTGCACCAATTCATTGTTTGGTCATTTTTAGTCCAAGAGTATTAAAATTTTCGCATAATGCACAGATTTCCTTAAATAGAACCCCATGTGGCTTGTATTACGGAATTCTGGACCCAAAAACATTGGAATGATCCCTTGATATGGATGAACTTGTAATCATTTAGTTAATCAGTGTCAGGAAGCAACACTTCAAAAATCCAAAAATTTTAGCCATTCATTTGATTTCTGACTGACCCATAAACGGTGGTACCTAAAAATCAATGGAATAGAGAAAAATGTCATCAGTCAGAATTTTGTTTCTCACCGGCTGTTGCGCAAACAAAAAACGGATGTAAACCCTAAAAAATATTACACATTTATTTGTAATGATAATTAATTACCTATTTTCTCGAATAGACCCCTTTCCATTTGACGCATCCCCTACAATAGACACCCCCCCCCCTAAGAGTTGGTATTTAAACACAGATGCCCGTGGTGTCTATTCGAGAAATACGGTAACACAATGGTATACAAATAAATGAACCAAAAATTCTTCCCATATTTCTTTTTATTTATTAGTCACCCAACACATTAAAGCACCTCAATATGGGTGAGTAAAAACAAATTTATACTTTTTAAGTATTAATATAAGAGACCAATGCCGAAAGGATTATTGGTTGATATTGTTGATGGTGTTGGTTTATTATCGGATTTTTTTATTGAAAATTCCTGAATATTTTGAATTGATGTCAAAGCCGTTCACTCTTGGAAAAATAATTATGTCTAAACTCAAATTCAAATAGAGCCACCAACATAAAAATTAACCATGTAAAAAACAATGGTTTCAAAAAAAATTTTAAACTGCCTGAAGTAAATCGCCCAATTTCATCGGGTCCTTTGGAATGTGAAGGTCAATAAGTTGCGCCATCTCTTCAGGCTGATGAAAATCGAGCACTAAAATTTATTGAATGAGGCATTTTTATCTGTGAGAATAATCATGCAAGAAATAAATCAAAAAAATCCACAACGAACTTTTGTTTTTGTTGCTACATACTCCAAATTATAAAATCAAATACTACAAAATTTTTGTGAATTCTTTGTAGACGCGAAAACCCAAAATGACAATATACCTATATTGATTCTTTTCTTGAAAATAATTTTTTTTTAAGTTCGGCTTGAGGAGAAAACCGAAAAAATTAAAGAAAATTTGATAAAGCCTTGGCTAATTTTTGTCCTAGCTTTTGTGGAACGGTCATTCTGCTCTTCAATGTAATTGAGTAGAATTTGGTGTATTCTGTCCAAGAACTGCTGCGTGTGCTCCCAACCAATATCAGCATTCACGTTATGCGGAAGTAAAGCTGAAAAAACAAAGATATTAAAAACAAGCCTAAGGGGCTTTATTTAAAATCCCTTTCAAATAGGTGGGGGAGGGGGATTCTTTTATGAGTTATTTAGGAATTACGGTAAATAAAAAATGAAAAAATTTAATCTAATTTTGCATCCAATTCAAAGGATAATAATGCTTTCAAAATAATTTTTAGTTGTAGTTTTTTTATTGTAAAATAAATTGAATTAATGAACCTACCTGTCGCTATCAAATCGACCATTTCTTCTTTTACCGGCGGTACAATTATTGGCCCATTGTCCGGCGCCACCATTATTGGCCCATTGTCCGGCATTGCCATTATTGGCCCATTGTCCGGCATTGCCATTATTGGTCCATTTGTCATGGATAAGAGTTTTTCATCCTGTTCTTTGCCCATCTCTTCCTTTTCAAATGAATTTGTATGTACTTGTTTAACTGTTGTTGTTCGTCTAACTTTTGCAGCAGTTTAATATGACCTTAGAACACGGAAATGAATGTGTCTCACAAATCAATGCAGTGTAACTAAATCTTTTTGGCGAAATCGAAATTTTAATTCGTCGATATATAATTTAGAAATTTGAGTACGCATAAATTTGATGTATATTTATTAATTGTATTCTTTTAACTTGGAGACAATTTCCGGGCTGTTTAGAAAGAATGTCATGGAAATTGATCGGACAACATTCAAAAATCAGGGATCCGAAGAAAAGGAACAGAAATATATCGGCACAAAGACCCGGGGGACGAGCAAAAAACCAAGCAAAAGTTCAAAGTTTGGGAAAA
The DNA here is from genome assembly GCA_024500135.1 of Heterodera carotae. Classification (NCBI taxonomy): domain Eukaryota; kingdom Metazoa; phylum Nematoda; class Chromadorea; order Rhabditida; family Heteroderidae; genus Heterodera; species Heterodera carotae. The sequence goes on from JAKKIK010002093.1 coordinate 3,616, forward strand.
ATTGGAAAGAGGTTGCATTTGTGTTTGGTGGTCATCGAGGGTTGGAGAAAAAAAACAATAATTAATAGTGACACAAAGTTGTTAAAACTGCAAAAAATAAACCTGCGCCGCAATTTTGATTGACCCCAAAGGCGTTTTGGCGATGCTGCCACCTGCGCTTTTGGCATCAGCAGCCCCCCCCCCCCCATTCGTCGTTCTCGAATGACATTGTTAAGGTTTGCGGGTGCACCCTTTTGACCCTCTGGGGGCCCGAAAAAAGTCGGTGACAATTGAAGATAACATAGGTATCGGGCAACGTCCAAATTGGGTCTGGGTGAATGAAATGTAAAAAAGCACTTTATTGTATTATTATTTTGATCTGTGACCTACCCAGGATTTTTCCGGGGATTTGCCCGTATGCCGGTAGTTACAGTAATTTGTAAGCAAATAATGCCATAAAATCAAAATATGAAGTTTTTTAATATAAAATCGTTGGAATAGAATGCAACCATTTATTCATATTGTGCTTTTTTGCCGATTCCTAGTTCACTCATCACTTTGTTCTTCTGAGTATTTGGACGGCATGGGAAAGAGAGAATTGGGAATCTAATCGAATTCAAAAATTTCCATCAGCTCCCCCCACCCCCTCCCTACACATCAGTGCTGCAAACCCGAACCCGAAACTCGAGACCCGGCCTTTTTATGACGTGAAACCCGAATTTGAAATTTCAAAATGCCCTACCCAAAATCCAAATTTGGATTTTTAAATGCCCAAACCCGGAATCTGAACCCTAACTTTTTTCAATCCGTTGCATCACTGCTACAAATCCTCCTCCTTATATTTAGGCTTCGATTTTAGAGGAAGAGGGGTCTCTACTTATTTTGCAACCACCAAAAAGGGCAGGAATAAAAAGACCGAGCAAAAAGATTGGCGATGGGAACAATGTGTGGGCGAGTCTGTAGCAGAGATGGCACAGATTCGGACTTTTTTCAAAAAATTCCGGACATATCCGAAATTTTTTTAATGTGGCTTGGAGGAACATTCGTTTTTGGCACAAATTTGTGGGGTGGCCGGCGCCCCGTTTATTCCGTCGCGTCAGACTGCCGAGGAACAGCAGCAGCGCCGCCTTTTTATTGTGGTTTTGACCCCCGAGGCGTTTTGGCGCTGCCGCCATCTCACCGCAGGGGATGCTGGCGTCATTGGCGTCGTCTTGTCGGGCCCCCATTCGGCGTCCTCGAATGCCATGCTTTTTCATGCCATTGGCTTAGTCTTATGGGAGGGACAACAGTAGAGGATGAAGCGCGGCGGCGGCCGGCGCGTTATGTTAATCCCCGCCGGCTGCTCAGTTGGCTGAAGAAGACCAGCACAACCACTTCAAAATGAGGGGCGGCAAAATTATTGCAAATGCCCTCTGGTACCAAAGGGAAACGAAAATTTAGATTTAACAAAATTTCGAAGCATCGAGAATTTCGCCATCATAAAGTACAAAGACTGATCCGCCGATCTACAGGGGAGAGGGATTAATTTATTAGAGCAAGGGCTTTAATAGGAAGTAGCAGCTAAATGAATAAACTATTGAAAATGCACACCCAAGTGGTTGCGAATGGTCATGGAACAATTGCAATTTAGGAAACTGAAACAATGGAATTGACCAAATTTATCAAGTTAAAGATGTCAGCAATTTCCAAACATAGACAAAAAACTGAGAAAATATATTAATTTAGGACGACGAACTGTTGAGAAAAATGCAAATAATTAGGAATGTCATTTATATGTAAATAAATTTCACGGACTCTTAGAAAGTTGATTTTTGTAACTCCGTTCATCGAAGTCAGAATGACTTGGAATTTAGCAGGAAAATAGGTTATCACAAGTTCTGTCAGCCTGCAAAATTTCAGATTGATCAATTCAAGTGAAAAATATTAACAAAAATCCGACTATTTGCAAAACTTGCTAAATTCACGTAGGATTTTGGACCGTGAATTTAGCAAGTTTTGCAAGTAGGTAGATTTTTGTAAAAAATTAGAGTGGGTAAAAAACCAGGAAAGTTTGCAGGAATCTGACTTAGATGAACGGAGTTTGCAATTAAAAGACTTACATGTATTAATGCCTATTATAATCATGGTTTATCCATTTCACTGTTAAAAATTTCAGCTATTTCTCCCAATATTGTTTTTTGATCATTTGTATTTAAATTAATTGTAATATTTCATTTTACATACTTTCAAAAGATTGTTTTACATCAAAGGAAAATATTTGTTTTTCTACAACAATGGCAATTTGCAATCCCGACGTTCGTTCAAACAGGTTACTTGTCATTAAAATATAGATAATCGGAAATTCAAACAAGCTGTTAATATATTAGAAAATGGTTGTCCATATCAAGTCTCTTATTATTAGGAAGAAAAAAATTGTTGTCTCTTTTAGAGATTTGTAATTTTTACGTCCATACATTAATTATTTATTGCTCTGTTAATTTTTACTTTTGTTATGACAATACTATAACCATCAACCAATTAATCATAATGTGATAGGCCAATCTAGGACCTTGTAATTTTTGTTTTTGTTAATGTAAATATATGTCAAATTATGCTGTAAAATTTTCGCAAAACTTTTTCATAAAATAAAAAATTAATTGTTGTTATTGTTTGGTATTTTCTGTTAAAGAATAATTCTTTTTTAATTTTTTTTTTTTTGGCTTTTTTTGTCTTTAAAATTTGTTTATTTAAATGTAATATTGCTTACTTCTTAATTGAGGTATTTATATTTTTACTAACTAGGTATGTTTATTTGCCATTCTAGTAATAATAAATACAATTTTTTTTTGATGCTGAAGGTATTATTGAGTTTGTTCTTTTTCTAAAATTTTTCACATAAATTATACATAATTGAAATATTATTCTTGAAGTTGATAAAGCATGAAATGTTTTGATTAAGATATTAAAAATTTATTGTTTCATCCAACTCGTGAATTGTTTTTTATTAAGGATTTATGAATTTTTCAATCGTGGGGCTATGAAAAAATTAGGCAGACCTCTTCTCTATTTTCAAGACAAATTGGGAACCAAAATTAAAATGAATTTATCACTTTTCAAAAAGTATTAAAGACCAGAAAGAACCATTTTCAGGAAAGGCCTTTGGTGACGATTTTTTATTTTTATATGATGTTGTTCTGCGGTGACGGACCGAAAAAAACAGTAATTTAATTGAATTTGTTAGTTAATTTGTCTAATCAGTGAAGAAGTCGGTTCAGAAAGGTGCTAGAATCTGGGAAGTTTTTTAATTAAAAAATAATAATTGTTGAAGAGGATGGTGCCACATAAAAAGAAGCTAAAAGTAAAAACTGATTATAGAAAAATTTGCAAATTAAAAGTTTTAATATTCGTTTAAAGCTTTAAAGTGTTCTATATATTGTATAAAATTTTAAGATTTAAATTACTGAAATATGTGTTGCGTTTTTTTGCAATTATCATTTGTACAAAGCATTTTAATTTGTCGGGCATTTTCAATTTTAATGCATTGTTTTCTTTTTAATATTTTATTAACAAAATTTAATAAAAGAATTATTTTCATATCGCTACTCTCAAAATACATACTTCACTTGTCCCCTGTTCTGTTGTCCTTTTATCCGAGCTAAAATCGTTGCAAAGGCTTGTATTTTGCTTGATTCATTTTACCAGTTATTTTATTGAATGTTTAAATATTTGTTCATTTTCAGCAATTCAAATTTAAATTTTTTACCCATTGAGTAAATAATATCTAATAATACTATTATTCTTCTTTCATAAAAGATTTTTAAAAATTATGAAGAACTTGAAATAAATTTTAAAGTGTACACCAGCTAAGTTTGAATATTTTGTCGAATCCAGAACTATTTAAATTAGTTCTTTATTATTTGTTTCAAAACGTGATTATTCTAATTCTTACTTTTTTACTCCTAATTATTATTCCTAAAGTTTTTTTTGATTAACATGATTAGATGAAATTTAATTAAAAAATCAATAATTAATTTCTTTTCCGTTATCGTCTTCGATATCGACAAGAATTTCTAAAGTTACACTTAATGCGATTCTTTGCCGTTATACGATATATTGCGCTTCCTTTTTCCATTCAGTTTTAAATTGGCGAGCTCCATCAGATTATTATTTTTATAACTTTTTTAAATATTTTTTTCAGTTATTTTTAGTTTTCACGAAATTCTTCCTGTCTAAACCTTTTTAGGTAAATTTTTATCCAAGAAATTTGAATTGAATACAATTTTTTAACAAAAAATAGGCAGACAGCGGAAATGTATCAGGCAAATTTCTTTTCTCTGTCTGAAATTTATAATTAAATGATTTTTTGCCTATCACTCAATATGCATTTATAATTGCCAATTTATGCTCTGCTGCTTATTAACATATGACTAACGAATAATCCTAATATTAGCATGAATATGCTTTAAATGACTTAATAACTTTGTTAAGTTAATTGTCATAGATTCTTTTAGCAAAATAAGATGTTTTTTTGAATTTAGTTAATAAATTTTAGTTTAGAGGATCTACGTGTTAATAGATTTGTTTCAATGTTATCTAAGAAGTTCTATTTATTCTTTTTATAAATTTTTATTTTACATTCTATTTAACTTTCTTTAACTCTTAACATTAACCACCTATAATGATAATTTTTTTATTTTGATTTTAATAATTCGGAATTTCATGGTTTTTAAATCATTTTTTCTGCGCCCTTTTGTGTGTGTATTGGCAGGCGATGCCACTGCCACATAATGAATTCAGGCCCTTATCCTCGTGGAATAAACAATCTTCGATTCATGGATGCTTCATGCTCTAAATAGTGTTGATTTTTAAGCTCTTCTAAAATATCTTTACTGGATTCGGGAAGAATTTGTTTTTTCTTCATTTAGAAATTAAACTAATGCTTCACTTTTCTCCACTTTGACCATCTCTGCTGGGTGATAATTCCATTTTATCACATAAAGGTTTTTAGTATTATTGATAAGTTTGATCAAAGGGGTGATTGATTGATTGTCCTCAAAATGTCAACGCAATTTTATCAATTCAATTTTTAAATAATTTTTCTTTTAATATTTCTTTTTAATTCTACATATTATTTTTTAAGAGATAATTTTTTCACTTGACACTTCCTTTCCATTCATTGTCTTATGCTAACTTTATAAAATTTAAATTTGTAAAGATTTTTTATTACAATCACAGCTCTATTTTAAAGTATTTTTCATCATAATTTTTCGCATAAATAATTTATTTTTATATTTATCTTTTAGTTTAATCAAAATTAATAAATGTTATATTTGGTATTTAAAATCTTCGTTAATTTTCTTTTATTATTTAAATCCCTTGTAATTAATCTTGATTAATTGTTGATGAAATTTAATAAATAAAAATTATTTGTTATACTTTTTCTTAGATTAACCATTTGATCGGATTTGATTAAAATAAATAATGATTTTAAAACTAACTAATCTCAAAGGTAGGTTGTCTATTATTTATTTTTTATTTCAATATTACTGAATCCGATGTATATATAATATTCTTAGTGAACTTATATGATAAATCTTTATAATTATTTTTGCATCAATAATTAACAAAATTTGATAATGTGTTTTTTTTCAAAATGCTTCAAATGCTCAAAGTGGGTATGATTTTATAATCTTGCATGCCGTGTACACAACAAAATTTTGAAATACTTTTTCAGGTTTTTCTATTTCTTCTTATCGTTAAGTGCAAAAGAATATTTGTTTTTAATGGAAAATAAATGCAAAATGTCAGCATTGTGATCAAATCAAAGATTTATGCACATATATTGGGTATCATATTATATGATTTTATATATTAACGTTTTTTGTTGTGTTTCTTATTTAGTCTAGTAAAACAATTTATCATAGTAAAATTATTCATCAGAATCATTTTTTCAGTTTAGTTTTGTTGACATGTTGGACATAAAAATTTATTTCCAAGCATTAAATGCATTCATCTATTTTAAATATTACCATCTTTTGATGCAAATGGTTTTTATTTAAATAAATTTAAGCGTGAATGGATAAAAGTTTTATAAATCGTTCCAATTCAATCCGGAGATGATGTGTGAAAAATTATTTACAGTTGCCCGTTCTTTGGCCATCCTTTGTTCCAACTGCTCACGCGCAGTTTGGCGGTCGGCAAGAAATAATATCATTTTCAAAATGCACTTTCTTTGAACATGATTTTTTTATTTTTGTATTTTTGGTTTGATAATTTGTGTTAATGTTTAAAAGGAACAACAATTGCTTTTATTATTTACTGTAATTTATTTCATTGAGCCTTTTTCCGTTCTCATTAAAATTTTTAAAATCAATGAAAAAAAATTTTTTTAACAAACCAATGTTCAATCAACAAATAATTCAGGTTTTAAAAAGTGCTGAAATTGTTATCGTTTTTTTGTTTGAAATTGCCATTTGTAAAGAGTCCTGCGCATTTTAACTGGTCTGGTATAAATATTTTTCATTTTTATTTTTACTAACTAAATATGCATATTAAAACAAATGTTCGCGTACCGCTCGCTCCAATACTCAAACCTAAAAGACCCGTCTGTTGTCCTCGGTGTCCGAGACTTAATTGTAAGGACGGTTTATTAAGTATTAGTTTTCTTTATTTTCTATATTTAATAATTTTAAGCATGTGAAGCGTGCCGGGCCCGGTCGTCGTTGTCTCCCCCTTTTTTCTTTTCAATTCCTTTCAATTATTTCTTTATTTGCTTTATTTTGCACGAGTCGAAGGAAAATTATATTAAGGAAAGTAACGAGCTGTGTGTGTGAATAGCAAAACAATTAATGACAATCCATTATTTAAATCCTTATTATAGGTCAATTTGGCAGAATGCCCTCTTAATCTCTTAATGATTTCTTTCCATCTTTACAATGCCCTCTTAATCTCTTAATGATTTCTTTCCATCTTTACAAGCAAGCACATAGTCATTTTATTTTATGATTTATTCAGAGATTTCTTTTCAATTATTATAATGTTAAATAATTATTTGGTGATTATTTAATGATTGATTTTCTTTGCTCTCATCTTTGATTATCCCTTTAAGAAGTCTTTTACAAAGTGCGCGTTTCTTTATCGAATCTTAGGATTATAAAAAGGATTTAGGCTGCACCATTCCTGCCAATCACTCCAATTTTAATTGAAATAATTATTAAATTAATAATTTTAATTTGACATCAGTCGTAGACCTGTGACCAGACGCACCGAATTGTTTAAGGCGTACCAAAAGCAGGGAACACATCCACCCATTTCGAGGCCTCCTTGAGAAATTAGCTACAATAGATACCCACCCCCATTCTGTATACTAGGTTTGGAATCTCTGACGATGGCTTAAACATCGTCTAGGAGAGTGTTCCTCTGCAAAGAGCTCCACCCTATTCAATTCTCTTAATCACAGAGTGTAAACACTACATTTAAGCGGGATCAACCCAGAACGTCACCACCCAAAACGCCACCACCCAAAATGACACCCACCCAAAATGACACCCCCCAAAATGTCACCCACCCAAAATGACACCAACCCAAAATGACACTAACCCAAAATGACACCCACCCAAAATGTCACCCACCCAAAATGACACCAACCCAAAATGACACTAACCCAAAATGTCACTAACCCAAAATGTTACCAACCCAAAATGCCACCAACCCAAAATTCTACAAGCATTACCATATTACAGTAAAAGTCGTACTGTCCCATATCCAGTGCCTTGGTGGGATGACTGTTAGGGGTTGGTGTTCACCAGCGCGTCCGTTGATGAACTCCGCGGAGTTTGAGATGGAAGATGGTAATGGGGAGGGAGACTGATAGGAGAGGGATCCGTCCTACCAGCTGCTGTCATGAATGGTCCCCGATCCTTGTTTATCCCCCGCTTTTATGCACTAGTCGTCGGAGTTGATGGGATCTGCCCCTGGGACCGGATATCAGTTGACTATCCCGACCAAAGTCCAATTGTTTATTATTCATTTTATTGTCGACCCCTCTAAGCCTTACACCTCCAACCCTCCAATAGACCGTCCCTGGTCGTCTTAATTCAAATCGAATCTTTATTCAAACAAGATATCCAACAAAGGGGTGACCATTCGAAGGTTGAATTTTGGCGAAGTGAATGAGAACGAATCAATGACTGGACTCATATACAAAATTCACTTTTAGTTATGCACTGGAGTCATTTTCCACGTTTTACTTTTAAGTTTTCCATCCTCTTTTATTTTTATTTATTTTTGACCAGAACATAGCTGACCCATGATAAATGGGTGACATTTTCGAATTTTCGACTAAATTCTTTTTAAATTGTGTCTGCTGTGCTGTTATCGATTGATGGATAAATGTCAGATTTAATGAGTAAGACAATTTATATTTCAAATGCACAAATCAATGACTTAATCTATTTGTTTATTTATTTTTATTTACAATATATACATATATATATATTTTTTTTTTATTAACCTTTTCTATTTAATAGAAATCTTAAATGAAGCCCTCAGGCTGTTACCTTTGATTTTAATCAAAATTTCGAAGAAATTCACAGTTTTATTTTACGTTTTAGTACCGTTTACTTATACCTCCCCCTTTTATCGAGGATCGTCCCTGATCCTAGGTGACTTGGTTGCGACTTGACATTTGGCTTTTATATACCATAAAATCAACAACAACCAAAATTGAGCCCCGCAGGACATTATGTGAGTAAAATGCAACCAAAATGCAGAAGCAACGTGAAAGAGCCCCGCAGGGCATTATGTGCGTACAATTCGAGTTATGATCTCAGCATGGTTTGGGTGGAACTGCTGAGACATTAGGCCATACTGAGAGTTGCCCGGCAATATAAAATTGCCATGGGTTTTTACTCCTCCTTCGATCACAACCGATTTGATCTCAATGGCGACCTTTTGGTCCAACCACAGGTCACTGAGCGGCACATCAGACTGTTGTTGCACCAGTCGTTGTTGTTGTTCGACATCCGGCGATGACACAATCACATATCTGACGTTGGATGCAAATTTGGACTTCCGAACGATGTCGGTGATGACACCGGTGGACCG
>JAKKIK010002094.1:0-12674 GCA_024500135.1 Heterodera carotae
GGCTGTCGCTTCCGACAATGTTTTTGTGTGTGACCTCTCTCTCTATCTCTCTCTTTTCTCTCTTCTCTCTCTCTCTCTTTTCTCTCTCTCTCTCTCTTCCCTCCCCGACTGATCCGTGCTTTCACTTTCCCGTTTTTTATCGCTTACCCTTACACCGCTTTTCACCAAATATTGCCTTTTCATTACTCATGCGTGACTTATGCTTTTTGAACGAATTTACCTTTCTTTCATTGCTGCTTCTTTTATTTAACGTCAATTCTGAATATTTCAATTGTTTTACTCTTTTTAAAATTACTTTTGCATTGTTTCAAATTCTTTTTACTTTTCACAATTTAAAACAGTGATCTTCCTTTTTTTGATGTATCTTTCTGCTGAACATATTTACACCTTAAGTCTTTTTTTAATTTTATCTTTTCAAATTGCAATTATTTTCGGTTAAAATTTAAATGAAATGAAATATTTATCTTCAAATTCATATATAAAATGGATCGTCATAAGCCGTTAGTTCAATGCGCGCCTTGCCAATTGCCTTTTTGGCCCTCTGTTCGCTTTTCCCCTCTCTGTTCAGCATCGTTCGATTCTTAAACTGTTTGATCAAGTCCATTTCCATCTCAACAGTTTCGTTGTTGCTTATCAGCTTCAGTCTTCCAATGCCCAAAATTCGATTTTGTGACTTTCGTTGTTCAATTAATGCCAAATTGAGAAGCCATTGTTGGTGAGCGTTGGCATGAAACACGAAAAGCGCGTTGAATTTCAGCGATTGTCCCGGCACAAATTTAGCGGCCATTGTGCGCGTTTGATCGCCTCCATGGGAAGTGGAAAGACTGCAGAACAAATCTGATTCTGAACAGATTAAATAAGTGAAATATACAAACATTTTGATAAAAATACCTCCGGAATTTATCAGTTTGTGTAGCTGAATCTCGACAATGCGCAGTCGAGCAACAACAAATTGGGCATGGCATCGGAGCAGGCAAAGTGCCGACGGGGACGGCAAATCGTCTCGCAATTCTGTGGGACTCAATTGACTCGGCGAGTACAAACGCAGAATGAAATCGGCCTCTTCCCGCGGCGCGTAAGTGGTCGGCAAAACGACGTATCGCCCCGGCATCAGTCCATCGATGTGCAAATGAATAGAGCGTACGGACTGATAGTCACTGATTGCCACCGAATCAACGGCCTGTGAAAGGATAATAAATTATAGTTGGGTTGGCGCCTATCTTAACCGACCCTTCGGGGCAAAAATGTCGGGGGGTTGCGTGTCGGGGATCAGTTTTGGGAAGGGGGCCCTAAAATGTCCGTGCCGGGGCCGGAAATCCTCGGGGCTGGAAATCCTTAATAAAGCACTATTTTGCCAAACAAAATTTTTGTCTATAATTCTGGGGGCTTAACATGTCTTGTAAATAGATACTTGGTGAATGCGATGCCTTCTGTTCAGTTCCACTCTCAGAACGTGCACTCCGATAACAACAAATGGTTCTCTTCTCTGTTTTTCCATTTGTTCGTTGTTTGGCATATATTTTTTGGGTTTTGTCGGCATCAAATCAAAGGCACATCCTTTCTCCCGTTGGCATAATGCCAACATTACTTCCGCTGGTCCGTCGCTTTCACTGACTTCAAACATGAACTGGGGGTTGTAGCAGAATGTAGCTGGGAAGCTGGCACTGCCTCCGGCACGGTTTTGCGGCGCACCCGACTTGGCACCGTTGGAAGACCATCGGCCGAAAAAAGTCTGTTGATGTACAAGGATTGGCACCGTTTCCAACTGACCCATCCCCGCCCACCCATTCTCTCCACCGCTTTTCCGTCAGTCCGACGCTGGCGGTCGAAAGTTGCATGGTCAGCTGCCTCCTCATGCTCACGCCGCGTTGCGCGTGCTGCTGCTTGCACTCCGTCAGTGTGCCCATGGTAAGCAATTGACAGACGCAAATGTCGGTAAAATGGCGCAAAAACTCTTGCCATGGCATCTGAACGGCTTAATAGCCTTGGCAATAAATAAATGAATGAGAGTAGAGAGTCTGAGCCAGCTTTAGGACACAAAGACAATAGCCAAATTCTAATAATTGGTACTTAAAAGTTAGAATTTATGAGTAAGACAAAGCAAGCGATTAAGCACCTCAGAAAAGTTAATTCATTTAATAATTTTTGCACTGCTTACATAGCTTCAATAAGCACAAAACTTTCAAAGGTTTTTGGCAAAAAATGATATAATGTCCTAAAGATTAGTGTCCTAAAGCGCAGTGGAAGGGGGGGGGCTTGACAACGAAAGTCCAAGCACCAATCCTTTTTAATGAGCCAAAATCAAAAGGCGCGTTTGTCAAACAAACCCAAAATTCGCCGTCCTCGTCAACAGTAATGCCAAGTGTGAGTTTCTGCTCTTCTGTCACCTTAACTTCAAAATGGTCAGGGTCAATCTTGTTCAAGCATTATTTGACCTGTTCCCACTCGGGCGAACCGTCAGCCCATGGTCCATTCCATTCTTTCATTCCCCAAGGGCTAAACATATTGCTTTTGGCATAAAAAGAAGTCCAATGCGCGAACAGACGAACTTTTGAAGACGGACCATGGCCTGCCTTTTGCGGCGGCGGATTTGTCCCCTGTGCCCAACTCTGCCGCCTCCGTCTTTGTCCCAATCGCTGACAGTCGCCGCGTCCAAATCGATGTATCGAATTGCAGTGACGGCATATGCATGGCCCATCACCAGGCCACAATCCAAACTGAGCTCAATCTCCTCTTTATTGGTCTAAAATTTATCGAAAGCAATCCAAAAAAGGGTTCGAAATTGTCTACCGCAGCAATTGCTGCCACAATGAGTGCGTCTCGGTCGAAGGCGTATTTGAGCAGTCGAAAGAGTCGTCTCGTCCCGTCAATGTTCGACTCCGCTACCGTATTGGTCAAGTCAAAGACCGTACCGCCGGGGCTTTGTACGGTAAGTCCGTTGTTGTTACAGGTTGAACAGAGAAGTTGCTGCTTTTGAATGTGTAGCTGCAGGTGTTTGTCCAAATATTTCTGAACATTGAGTGTCTCCGCCACACCGCCCGACAATTCGATTAACGCATCCGCCAACTGACCACCGACCAACGTTTCATAACACCTGTACAATCTGAATAAGAATGACCAAGTTAGGTTAATAAAGAAGGCACATATAATCGCGTTATTTTGCTTAAAGTTTTTGAATTTTTTTAAAGCCTTCATTACAATATTTTTAATTTAAGGAAATATTGTATTCCTTATTTTGGTACATTTTTAATCATTTTTGTTTTTAGTGACAAATTCTTTTGCGCTTCCTTCCGCCGTTCTTTCTTTGTCTTCTATGTGTTTCATTCAATCATTTTCTGTTAAACGTCATTGATGAAGAATTCTTTACAATTCCAATTAGACTTTTTTAGTTTGTATTTTGCGTTATTTTTAATTAATTTATGTGTCATTTTTTGTGTCCATTTGAAAAATGATTTTGGAAGACATTAGCCAAGTTTAAGCCGCTGTTCTCACTTTGCGAATGCCTTCTCCAAAAGGGCACTCCAAAATTCGTTGGGCGTTTTTGAGCGGGCGAAAAGCAATTGGCCATTTTTGGTGGGCAAAAGGTCGTCAATGATCACATCAACCCAACGGCCAAAGCGCCAAAAGTAAAATTGAAAAATGCCGCAGTAATCGTTGCCCGGGGCCCATTCTTGTCGATCAGCTTCCGGGATGACCTTTTGAATTGTAGGTTAAAATTTGAAAGGATATTCCCAAAACCACCTTTTGAAGCAGTGCGCCATTGTGTGTAAGCGTTGAGCAAGCCGAGACGAACCTAAAAACGGCGCAAAGACAACAACTTTGACAAATTCATAGGGACAACCGACCAACAATTTCCCAAAATGCCCTGGGTCACGTCGTACGGGCTGGCCCCCTCCACAAACAATTTGGGGTCCGCAACAATTTCCTTAAATTGCTTGCTGATCATTGTAAGGCCATCGAACGCAATAAGTATCGATCGTTTGAATGCCATCATTGTCCGATCGACAATCATTTCAATTAACATACCCCGGGCCTTTTCCACTCAATTTCCAATTCGGCGGCCCTTTCGGCACTTTCGTCGCCATTTTCACTCCTCATAAATAGTGACGTGTTATCTGGTGGGAATTGCGTGTCAATGAACAATTTGCCGTTTCTTAGGCACTGTCTCTTCAACTGTCGGTATCTTTTGTTCAGTTTGGACGGAGTGATCACTGAGGCGGGCATTGATGGCATTTTGCCATCATTTGTTGGCATTTTATTGCTGTTGTATTTTCCAATTCCATTGTTCAGTTTGATCCTTTGACATGTTGGGCCATCAGCTGAGGAAGACGTTGTTGGACCGATCGGATCAGAGGCCGCATTCGCTGATGGCGACGGCACTTTAACAGCAGCGTCCGGGCTGGAGGACAATACAAACTCGGCAAGCCGACGGAACAAAGACATGACTTTTGTTGGCTTACTAAAGTATTTATTGTTTAAATTTAATTTATAATATTTAAATATTATTTGAGAGGGAGGTTAAACAATAATTATTTCTCTTCTGCCATTTGTTTCATTGTTTCACAATTTGTTTAACCACAATTTGTGAACAATCATGTGAAGAATGAAGGTAAAAAGAAAATGTTTTTTTTTCAGCGCAGTGTAAAGTGACGAAAGCTAAAAATTCGGACAAAGTCTGTGACTGACTGATAAGTGACGGCCATCGCAAAAAGAGAGGGGGCGCGGGGGGTAATGATGAATCAGTGAAGAAAAATGTAAATCGGAACAACGAAAAAAAAGAAAGATTTGCGGGAAGAGAGCGCAAAGTACGGCAAACGAACGAACGAATCAGTGATCAGAGATTGAGAGAGAGTCTGTGAGAGGAAGAGAGTGTGTGAGAAAGAGAGGAGAGAGAGAGTGTGTGAGAGAGAGAGAGAGGAGAGTGTGTGAGAAAGAGAGGAGAGAGAGAGAGGAGAGTGTGTGAGAAAGAGAGGAGAGAGAGAGAGGAGAGTGTGTGAGAAAGAGAGGAGAGAGAGTGTGTGTGAGAGAGAGAGAGAGTGTGTGAGTGAGAGAGAGAGAGAGAGAGAGAGAGAGGGGGGGGGGGATGGACCGAACAAATGGGTGACGACGACCGACTGATTTGGGAGTGACTGACAGACTGACTGATCATCGGATCGGAATGAGTGAATTGACTGAACGGCGTGAGTGAGTGAATTGAAAAGGGAACGAACGCGTTGTTGTCGTTCTTGCACTTAAAAACATTTTTTGTCGATTCGAAAGAATATAAACAATCCAAAGGAAATATTGATTTGAAATTCTTGGGCGGCTCCATTTAAATCTTACCAAATTTCTTCATGTTTCAAGACAGAAGAATCAAGATTTATTTGTAATTTGAAAAAATAGGCAAAATCAGTTTAAACCGTAGAAATGCTGCTGGACACAAAAAATAAATGCACTAAAAATAAGAATAATTTTGGTGAAAAATGCCAAAGGACATGGAAAAGGAATGATTGGATTAAGCGAAGAAGCAATTTGCAAAAGTGCCAATTCGATTGGCATTTGATTCGAATTGTACCAATTATCTAATCACTTTTTCTTTTTTTATTGTCCGTTGCTTTACTTTTTATTTTTTATTGATAAGAAAAGAAGCAATAAAATGACAAAAGGCATCAAATGCGCTGATTGCTCCGGCCCATCAAAATTTGATTTGATTTGGATGTTTTTCATAGGCTTGCTTTATTTATATGTATTCATTTAAAACAATTATTAAATTATTATTGTAATTCTATTCAATTAGTTTCATACGGAAGCTTTTTACGTTTATAAGTTAGTGATAAGCAGAGTCTAAGCAAAAGAACAATTCCCGAAAAAGATAGGATTATCAAATTCGAAAAATTCAGACCTTTCCAGAATTTGTCTTATAACATTTTTTAAATTATTAACCGCCTAGCTTCTGCTTATTCCTAGCTTCTAAACATATAAAGCTTTCATATGATATCAAAAATATAGAAATTGCGCATTAAGAAATAAGTTATTGCCCAAAAATATGGGCCGTCGGCAAGTTGTCCTGCCCCCGCCCTCTCAGTTTCCCTCCCCCCTCCCCGAAATAAAATAAATAAATAAAAATCTCACCCGTTAAGGGAAGGAAGTAAGAGAAAATTTTAATTTAGATCAATTCTCTTAAAGGCACACTTAATTTTCGTTTTTTTTTTCTCGGCGACGCGTATCGCCACCGCTTAACCCAAAAAACCGTACATCATCCCTAAAGTCGACTTTTTGGTTCCAGCCCCACCTCCCTCAAAAATAACAAGTTCTTGTTATGCCATTGATTGTAATAAACCTCAGACGGAATCAATCGCGCGCCGTTACATAATAATTAGGGCTGGGATTTTTAGGCAAAAAAAAATTGCAAAATAGGCACCTAAAAAGGCATTAAAAAATCGCAAAATAGGCATTAAAAAGGCACAAAAATCCTCAAAAAGGCACAAAAATAGGCACTAAAAATCTTCAAACACGAATTTTTTCAAGATTTTTTAAAGCCAAAAATTTTTTAAATCAACAAAAATTATTGGAAATCAAAAGGTGTTTTAGTTTTATAAAACTAATTTTTAGGGACACATTTTTTAACTTAAGATTGCAAAAAATCGGTTTTCACTAGCGTAAATTTTTGGCAAGAAAAAACGGTTTTTAAAGGGTACTTTTTTAAAAATCGAAAAGTCGATCTTTAGGGGTGCATTTTGCCAACTTTCCACCAAATTAAAGACAAAAATTCACAAAAACGCCAAAAAAGGCACCAAAAATGCCGAAATAGGCACAAAAATAGGTGCCTAGGCATTAAGCACTCCAAAATAGGCAAAAATAGGCATTATAAAGATTGTCCTAGAAGCACCAAACCAAGCTAAAAACTCGTTTTTTGTGCTTATCTCAACGTTACAAGTGCGCAAAAATTTTAGGAATTTGCCTAAAAATCCCAGCCCTAATAATAATAATATTATGGACATTTTGACTGACTTTGTCATTCGTTTTATGCACAATCAACACAATGACACTGATGTAAAAAGGCAATAAACAATGCTTAACAAAATGATTGTCCCACTTTTGAGACGTTCGATCGGCTGAATCACCAAATAACGCCATTTCTCTTTGTGTTGCTCTCTCTCGTCAATATTTCCAGGGTATTTTATTGGCACCCGCCGATGGATGTCATTAGTGGCTGATTAATTGGGGTCAGACTGATCGGTCATTGATAGTGGCCAGCAGCAGGCTCGTAACCAGCAGAAGGGGGGAATGGGTGGAATTCCAACCCCTCCCCCCGAAATGGAAAAATTTATTTTTCTCCAGCAAAGGAAAGGAAATTTTGGGGAAATTTGCCCACCCCTCCCCTCCCCCCCGTCCCCGCCAACCGAAACCAATCCCTCCCCTCCCCCCCCCCACCGAAAGGCTTTCCCAGCAAGCATTTTCTCGGATACAAATTCTTACGAGTATCCATGAAATGTGCTTGCTGCTGCTGACCACCCATAAATAAGTGGAAGACCACCGGTGGATAACCAACCAAACATTCAATTATTTTCTCGAATTTTTGCCTTTTTTGTTTTTTGGTTATTGTTAGCCATCATTTTTGCGTGATTGTCTTTTCAGCTGTACATCGGTTCCGCCATAAATTGCTTCGCTAAGGCCGAATTTCGGGTCGGATGGGTTCAATATGCGCATGATTATTGCCTCATTGAAAACACTTATTACCTCCGGTGACTTTTTGGGCGTGTGGGGAAATAATTGATTTGAATTGCAGAACGAACGAATCAGTTCCGATTGAATACGAACTGAGGGGACAAAAAAGGATCGCATATTATCAGGTGGGCAAAAAAAAAATGCTAATTCATTAAAATAAGCAAAAAAAGGCAAAACAAATGAAAACGCAAAAATTATGCTATTTTAATTTGGGTAGTACATAAATTTTCAATTGAATTTAAAACATTAAAAAAACATTTCTTCTTCGGTAAATTAAAAGTTTCACTTTCTAACATTTTCAACTAATAAATTATCTAATAATATTTAAATACAAATATTAATCTTATTTTTATAAATGCATCAATTAACCCCATTTATTCATTCATTCATTCATTAATCGTTGACTTCGGCTTTGATTTTCAAATTCCCTCTGCCGGCCCAACAACATTCCAATTATTGTACTTTAAATGTTCAATTTTTTCAAATTAGCCCCTCCCCACCCTTCCCAAATTCACTCTTCTGTAAATGTTCGGCTCCTTGGCCCTCTGCCAATGTTCCGGATGTTCGTACTGTTGGGGGTTTTGTCTGAGAGTGAATGTTCGGTTTCCGTTCATCGGTTCGATTGGCACTGTTAAAAAGGTTTGAAATTCCCTTTGAATTTGCCCGTCGGATGACCCTCAAATGACCCACTTTCGGCATATTCGCTCATTTTGCGCAATTCCTCCTTCAAATTCGGCCTCACTGCCGCCTCGTCCCAGCCGTGCCCATAGGCCGTTGCCGGATAGGCCGCCTCTCCATGCTTAAAAATGTCCAATCCGCGAATTTCGACCTCCCGCGGCACGCGCATTTTGCCAAAAGCTTTCAGGAGAAGAAAAGCCGGCGCCATGGTAAAAGTGCACCAGAGAATGATGGCCACTGCACAAATGAGTTGCCACAAAAGTTGCTAAAACTGTGCCAAATGCAAGCAAAATCGCCCTAAGCATTTTTGTCAGCTTGCCCAAAGTGCCACGTTCAGCTTTACGTCTCCAATGAAGGCAAAGAGAATGCCCTGCTCGGTGGTGACAAGACAAGCCGAGATCAGTCCCCAAAGTCCGCCGCCAAAATGCACCGCAAATGCGTCCAATGGGTCGTCCACGCGGAACGCCAACACAAGTTCGGCAAACAACAAATAGACCATTCCGGCAATAGAACCGGTGATCACGCAAGTCCATGTGGGCCTTAAAAATGCAAAAACATTCTTTTTACGGCCTAAAAAATTATTCGAAAAATAGATAATGCGTACATTGAATTGCATCCGGCACACGCAGCGACCATTCCTAATTAATGGAAATTGTTTGAAAATTATTTGATTAAATGATTAGCGGTAAAAAACGAAATATAACCGGTAAGACATGCGTTTATGGTCAACAGAACGGTCCATTTTCCCTTTCGGACGAAATGAACAAACAAATAGGAAAGTGCTGCGAACGCGCCGCACAGAATGGTGTTGACCATCGCTTTGGCCACAGTTTGGCCAATGCCCGGCGAAGAAATTTCACTTGTGGAGCCACCGTTGAAAGCCAAGAAGCCAAACATCAGAATAAAGCCGCCCAACGAAGCAAACTGTGCCATTTCCATTTGAATATTTTATTTGACGTGAAGTGAAATGGCAAAATGCTTTTGGCAAAGATTTCGATTTGGTTTTTTGCCAAATTTAGGCAGAAATGCTTTTTGATTGTTAGCTTTTGCCTTTCTCTGTCCAAATTAAGACTCCAAAAGTGGTCCCTTTTCTTTTCATTTGATTAGCCAATTAGCATTTGCCAATTCGACCATTTTTTTAAATTACCGGCACTGAGTGACCTTTGATCTCCACGCTTTTGGGCTCCTTCTGCATTGACCTTGGACTGCCCACCGGCACATTGACTGTCCTCTCAGGGAAGCGCCCGATCCGGGCTCCGATCAGAATGGCAGCGATCAGGGAGATAGTGCCGCCGCACACGTGCACCATGCCGGATCCGGCAAAGTCCACGTAAGTGACTTGATGGGTGTCGTCGACAACGAATCCTTTGGCGGCCATCCAACCCTTATATTTTAGGGTAAAAACAATAAATTGATTGAATGAAATCTTTGACCCGACTATCCAACCCTTAGGGCAAATACAATAAATTGATCGAATTCAAAATTTTTGATCTATTTGATCACCTGTTTTGTCCAGCCCCAATGGGTCAACACGGGATAAACGAAGCCAGTAATTGCCAAGGAATAGGTGAGAAAGCAAGCGAATTCGGCACGCTCAGCTACAGCGCCCGAAATGATAGTGGAGGCTGTGGCGCAGAACACAAATTGGAAGAAGAATTTGGAGAATTCCGTGGTGCCAATCATGCCAAATTGGGAAAAGCCGAAATAGGGCTCCAATGCGGACGAGGGATTCTTGCCATAAGCGAGCGCCCAACCGACAGCCGCATAGGCAATGATGCCGATAACTGAAATAGGACAAAACGCCAAGAAGTGATTGTTAACTTTGCTGCCAATCATTTTGAATGGTCGGCGGTCACTGACGCGAGTCAAGCACATTTTTGATGATAATGTTTGTGCAGTTTTTGCTTCGCACGGCTCCAGCTTCGAGAAATGCGAACCCGCATTGCATCACTGATCAGAGCAGTTCAAATGGGCAAATTAGCGATCAATCATAACAAATGTTATGAAGGCATACGGAAAATGATCAGTGCCATGGCACAATTGAAAAAGGCGTCGTTGTTCTCTGTCATATCCTTCTTCAATGAGTCCAACTCCTTTTGTAGGGTGAAAAGCTGATCGGACAAATTTGCCATAAAGTGGTCATTTGGCTGGGAGGCCATTTTAGCTAAATAAATTATTGTAAAATTGAAAATATAC
Source organism: Heterodera carotae (assembly GCA_024500135.1). Taxonomy (NCBI): domain Eukaryota; kingdom Metazoa; phylum Nematoda; class Chromadorea; order Rhabditida; family Heteroderidae; genus Heterodera; species Heterodera carotae. Next base: position 10,582 of record JAKKIK010002094.1, read on the forward strand.
CAAAGGAAAAAATCATAAAGTAAATTTTCTTTTGGCTAAAATAAAATGTTTCTTTCCTAATATAATAATACAAAAATCGTTGACGACTGTTCCAACCAACGAAAGGGAAAATTCAATGTGCCCAAAATGCTCACCATAATTCTTTCATCGTTTTGATGGTTGGGCGAGGAAGTGCAGCTCAGCTGGGGGTTCTCTGCTGCTGATGATGGTTCGGCCGATGTAATTTTGTCGATTTTATTTTTTATTTTTTTCTTCGTTCCCTCTCCCTTCACCCTCCGTCCCCTCTCCTCCTTCGGCTCCCGTCCTCTCGCCGCCTTTCCCTTCCCCCCCCCCCCCCCCCTCTCGGCTCCCGACCTCTCGCCACCTCCCACCAGCAGTTCCTCCCTCCCCCCTCCCCCCGCCCCCCCCCCCGCCCGTCTCCCTTTCCCCTGCGTTGGCCCCCCCACTCCCCATCACTTAGGCTGCTTGCCCCACCGTCCCTCCACTCTCTCCCGCTCCCTTCCCTCTCGTTTACAAAATTGCGCGATCGGAGACGTTCAATCCCTCTTTTTTTACCTTTTTTGTCACCCCAATCTCTCTTCTCCATTACATAATTGATGTGTGGGGAAAAAGCGAGAAAAAGCAATAAAATTGAAAAATTTATAATACTTTATTAAAAAAATGTAAATGTATATTAAGAAAAAATTTATAAATTTTTAATTGATGCCATTCATTGTTTTAGTGGGTCCCATTCATTTTGGGCCTCCAGGCATGCTCTTTCCACATTCCTCATCTCCTCTGGCGATCCTTCAATTGGATTACCGGTGGGTATTTTTAATTTTGTTATACATTTATTTAAGTCCATTTTAGGATACCAAATAAATGCAATTGTCGAAGCCGTAAAGCATTCCATGGAACAGATTGAAGATGATGACAGCCCATCGACGGTGGACAAAATTGCGCAGTCGCTTTTCCACGCAGCACAACTTAAACATCGAATTTTCTTTTGCATTAGGGCGTATGTGTTTTAGAAAAAATTGACAAATTAGCACAATTTTTTGAGTCAAAAAATAATTTGCAATTTTTTATTCTTAAATAAATTAAGGCAATTTTTTGTGTCGATGCTTTATCTTTGCATGAAACTCTCTTATGTGCTGCTGATCTGTGTCCATCTGCTCATCTTCAAACTTTTTTTGGGCAATCTCAACTTTGCGCTCGGATTTGTACGGCACCCCGGCGATTGGGAGCAGACGGGTAATAAAAATATGTTTATGTAAATAAAATATTTGCACACAAATAGTCATTTTAAATGAATCCAAAATTGTTTCAGGGTATTTTCCTCGGGTCACAGTATGCGATTTTACAGTGAGTGCATTTGTTATAATTAATGTGTATATATTTTATATATATAATTTGTTTTGTGCCAATATTTTTTTTATTTGTAAAAGCATTAATCAATCAACCCTTTTATAAGGTGTACAAATATGCTCAGCCTGTGAATTTTACCATTGAATGCGTTCTGCCGTTGAATATGGTCATCCATCACCAGCAGAAGAGTTTCACGGGACCGGGATTTTCGAAAAATAATACCGGGACGAACTTTGGTCCACGAGCTTTTTTAGAAGTCGTATTTTTCGAGGTACTTGACCTGACGAAGACCTAGCTTTAAAAAAGGGATTTAGTCTTACGAATCGCTTTCCCGGGATCCCTCCAGCAGTGCAACTTTCTGTTCTTCACCATAATTTTGAGTTTATTTTTTTCTTTTCACAGTTCAACGAAAAATTTTTTGTCTTTTTCTTCTTTTGGCTTTGCTTTCTGTTGGCATTGACCGTTTTCTCGGTTTTTCTTTGGTTACGCCGAATGGCAAACCGACGATGGCATTTCAGAAAATTGCTGCAATTTTACGTAATTTAAATCTTATTGGAAAATATGAATCTGAGGGACCAAACTCCAAATCACCTAAAACCATTTTAGATCGATTTATCTTGTCGAGAGCTGTCGATTGATACCAAATTTGCTAGGAAATGTGGTTTTTGGTCATTTTCTTGCCCATTTTTCACGACTTTAAACCGGTTTAAAAACCGGTTTAAAGGGCGAGCGCGCGAAAATTATTG
>JAKKIK010002095.1:0-12672 GCA_024500135.1 Heterodera carotae
CGCCCATAATCGCCCTGAGCATAACCATGACCGTAGTCAAAGCGTTGGCCAGAATAAGAACCGTAGATGTTTGAGGCCTATAACAAGAAACATCATCACTCTAGAAGCAATGATCAACAAATGGGTGAGAGAAATAGGATAAAGGCTGATCGGTAATCGGAATCAAATCGGTTTTGTTTCGGTGATTTAATCGCTGATCAGAACGGTGAATAAATTAAAAAAATGGAGGCTGATCGGTGATTGATTGATCCTTTAATAATCCGGACTTTGATTCCGTGGTCCAAACAATTTGATCAGGTCGTAAGGATACATTTTCAATCAATCAATTTTAAGCCAAAACAACGAACGCTCATGTAGCAATTCTTGGCACCAATCATGGACGTGCAGGTGATGTCCCGGAAGGTCTGCGAGCAGCGCGGGTGCGGCATGAAGCGGCCCAAGTCGAACTTGGCCTGGTGCTCCATGCACGGGCATGACGCGTTTGTCTCAACATCGCGTATGAAATTCCATCTAAAATTGTGAAATTTAATTTAAATACCTAGGTAGTCTTGTTTTTGAATTAGCATTATTGCCAACCCCAGTCCCCGAAAAAACGCTTTCAGGCCCCTCACCCGACCAACGGTCCGGCCATGGGCCTCTAATCCCTAACCCCGCCCGACAACTGACCTGACTCCGAGCCAGCCTAGATATTTTTCCCCCGAAAGGCAACATTGATTTGAATTAATTTTAAACAAATTCTTAGAGATATGTCCAAATTTAAAACACTTAACTGTGCCCCATCCTCGTCGTACCAGTCGTGGCACATCTCCTTGGCTTTGTGCGAAATGAATGCCTGCCGGGCATCCGCGTCCTGGCGCGAAAAAGTGGTCGTGTCGTACAGCGGATTGCCGCTGGTCCATAGCCAATGCAGTGAGATTGGTGCTGAGACAAGCCTACACAGTAAAACAATGATCACACATTGCTTGTTTACAGATCAGCCAATAATGATCGGAAAAATTGATGCCATTGTTTGGCTAATTTTTGTCCAAGTCAATGCCCTTTTTTGGCGTCATTTTATCGTATCCAACATCTGTATTTTCTAAAATAAAGCCCCGGGGGCTCTATACTCTAACCCCTCCCAGAAAGTGGGCTTTATTTCAGGGAGCTCTACTTGAGCAAGAGGGCAATAATTTACGAATTATAGTATTTGAATTTCCAACCTTCTTCAAAGCTATATTAGAAAGGAAGGGGGGGGGGTCTATTAGAAAGGAAGGGGGGGGGTCTATAATACAGAAATACAATAAGTACTCGTAGTATTTTTTCTAAATCAAAACTAAAACTAATTCATTAATGACCTTATCCAAATAAACTGTCCCCCGACCCGCCTTTAATAAAAGTCCCCCCTCCCCACTACGGTGGGAATTAAAAGTAGGGTAGGACGGGACCGGGACGGTAACACAAAACAAATTGTCAATGGCCAAGTGATTTATGTTGTATGTTTCATTGGTATGTCTGGTGTTGGTTCGAATCAGGGTTGCTCCGGGTCGAGAAAAATATCGGGTCGGGTTTCGGGTTTCGGGTTGGCAAAAATATCGGGTCGGGTTTCGGGTCGGGTCGGCTGAAAAAGCTCGGGTCGGGTTTCGGGTTTCGGGTCGCCAAAAAGACCGGGTTTCGGGTCACGGGTCGGGTTTCGGGTTTTTTCGCAAAAAAAATTTCAATGACCAATAAATTCCATTTTTTTAGCTTTCCAATATATTATATTAGTGCTAACATTTTTTGGGGCATTGAACTCAAAGAAAAAAATTGTTATGGGAGAGGGGGGCCTGCCGGTGCCGATAGGCGTCGGCAGAAAAATTTTGAGAATTTAACTTGGTTTCCTTATGAAAATCTGTTATAAAAATGACACATAAATCTTTATGCATTCCAATTTTAAAAATAATTTTTATGTAGGTAGGATTACAACCAAAAATATTTAAAAAGTCAATAAGATACGCCTACATATGAAAGAAATTTAATATTAAGTATTTATTTTCCTCCAAAATTGAGGGTAAATTCATAAAAACAATTTTACAATAAGAGGGATTCGAACCCACACCAACCATATCAGTAAAACATACAACACAAACCACTCGGCCATCGAAAACTTATTTTGTCTGTCGAAATTATAATATAAATTCCCTTTTCCTCCACTTTTCTCAACTTTTGCACTCAAATCCCCATTCTTACCAGTGCATATTTAGACCCGAAACCCGGTCGAAAAAGCTCGGGTCGGGTTTCGGGTTTCGGGTTGGCAAAAATATCGGGTCGGGTTTCGGGTCGGGTCGACCGAAAACAGCTCGGGTCGGGTTTTGGGTCGCCAAAAAGACCGGGTTTCGGGTCACGGGTTTCGGGTTTCTGGTAACCCGGAACAACCCTGGTTCGAATCCCTGGTTATGTAAAATTATTTTTATGACTTTACCTTAAATTTTTTTTATCAGGGAAATACATAATAAATTTCTCTCTTATCTTTTCGACTTTTTAAATATTTTTAGGGGTGAAAATAACTCCGTATAAGATTCAATTTTAAAATTGAAATTTATAAATGATATATGGGCTGTCTTTTTATAACAAATTTTCCATAAGAATCAAAATTTTCCCGGCGGCGCCTATCGGCAACGCCTGCCCCTCCACATAGTTTACAGTGTATTTCCAAATTAAAATGAAAATTTCAAGGAAAATTCGAGCTAATTTGTAGTAATTTGCTTAACAAATTCGCTAAAAATCGAAATTTTTCCATCGGCGCCTATCGGCACGGTGCCATGTAATTTCGACAGAAGGTATTTTCGACAGTAAGTAATTTTGACAGGGAATCGAATTAAAAAATAATAATTTTATAAGATGCCAGAATACAATGTAAATAATCGTCAAATAAATTAGTTATTTTTGGTGAATAAATTGTAAATAGATTATTGTGTTTTTAAGTCCAAAATCTGGACGATCAATAATCACTTATCATTCGTATCTTAAATGGTAAGCGCACTTTTGTAAATATTAGAGATTGGAAAAACCGAAAACCCAAAAGATATACCCGCACCGGACCGGCTCCCGGACCCGGACAAAAGTACTGGTATGGGTCAGTACGGGTTTTTCGAAAAATGGCCGTACCCGTACCATGGATCCCGGCAAAGTACAGGGCCGGATCCGGTACGGGTCCGCTCTCGTATAAATATTGCATAATAATATGCCGAATTTAATAAAGGCGTACGAGCTTAGAAAATATTTTTGGAAAGAATGAGATGCCTTTGCAGTTGCATTCTTGGCTTATTTGTTAGCGGATTTCTTGGCTTAGCGGATAACCGGGACATCGAGACAAAGAGGTCAAGAAGATTGCCATAGTGCGGATCATCACTCAAAATATTGCTTTACCAAGTTTTAAATTAAAAATAAATTACTCGTACGTAATTCACTCGTATGAGAATAATTTAAACAATTTATTGCAATGTTGAAATTAGTCGCCTTTGATTTCGTTTACTGTCGAAATTACTCACTGTCGAAATTTTCTTCTGTCGAGATTACCGGAGACCATCGGCACCGATGGACCCCCTCCCCATTCTCCAATTTGCTTAGGATTACCTATGTTACCCATCTGTAAATTGATTTAAGACCAAATATGACTTTTTTTTATTTAAAAAAAATGATTTTTTTAAAAATTTATTGAGAAAATTTTACCTCAGAAAAATACCGGTTAGTACCGGTACCGGTTGTAAATCTTGGCCCCGGTCCCGGGTTTTCCAGTACCGGCAAGTCCCGGTACCGGCTTGGGTGAAAAATCCCGGCCCCGTCCTACCTTAATTAAAAGCTTTCTCTATTTGAACCCCAAGCTCTAATGGAAGCTCTCCCCTCTTCATATAATTGTCGTTCTCCCCTCCATATAATTATGTATATAAATGTCAATGACCCCCTCTATTTGAACCCCCCCCGCACTTCCGACCTACCTCTAATAAAAATTTCCCCACCTCAATCGGGTATTAAAACTAAAAGAGCCCCTACATTTGAACCCCAATCTCTAATAGAAGCCCGCCCACGAAAAATGTGCCCGATGGGATGTCTCACCCACCCGGACAACAGTTGTGGTGCCACAAATGCTTGTTGTTCGCTGGTGCGCAGCGGTGCCAGCTTCAAATAGCCAACCCGGTAGGTGTACAGCTCGTTGATGCGCTCCCAGTCGTTCATGTACCATTGCTCCACCTGGTGCAAATTGATGCGCTCCTTCTGCGCATTCCATCGATACTCGTAGGTGTTCCGATTGGCATATGTTGCCAGCCGACACAGCACACGGTGTTCGGGACGGAACTTTTTGATCTGCAGCGAGAGAGAACACGAAGTGATCAGAATGTCTCTGATCACAGAGTTGATTAGAATTGTCCCTGGTCATTGAATGATCAGAATCGACACTTTTCACTGCCAATCGGTGTCAAATTCGGGAGGAGAAAAAAGTGACCAATTAAAAGTGATCAATGGATGGTGTTGGTCTGAGAAGAATCTTGATCGGAATTGGGTTTAAAACCGTTTGGATCAGTGTTTCTTGACCGGACTTTGTCCAATCTTACAGGAATTATTTGGGTCCATGGAATGGCGTGATAAAGTGGATTTTATATAATCATCTTCGGCTTGAGGCCTTTTGAACGGTTTTGTGACCAGGCCTGATGTCAATTAACTGGAATTATTTGGCCCCAGTAAATGAAGAGAATACTGATCACTGGCAGTGTGATGGGAGAGCTTTTTTTGATCAAAGTCGATGTCAAAGCATTTTGATCAGTTTTGTGAGAACAAGACAGACCTGTTCGTCTTTAGCCTCTTTGTAGCCGATGACGTAGAGTCCAAGCTGTACACCGTAAAGAGCATCGTCACTGATATGCCATGTTTGGTCCATATAGTTTAGGTCCGGATTGGTGAAGTTGCGCGGATACCAAGTGATCGGCATCACCTCAACAATCAAATTCGCGTGATTGGATTTGAACATTAATTTTTCTTCCATCCTGATAGGGATTTTAAAATCATTGGGTCCTCCCGATGCCATAAATTATTTCCGACATTCCCCACTAATACATTTTGCCGATGCCCAGTCTCGAATTTGTGCCCCGATCCAACAAGTGCCGTTACAGAATTTCCCTGTCCCGGCCGGACACATTTTCCCCGACTCCCCCGCCCCGACATTTTTGGGCCTTTTCCCTGACCCAAGGTATGTGCCTCCCCGATCTGCATCCATCAGAGTCCGTTCTCTTACCTGATATGGCATCGGATTGGTGTACCAGTCATAAATGTTGCCAATGTCCAAACGCATTGGGTCCAAAGTTGGGGGTACTGAAAAATTAAATTTAAAAAATAGAAAAAAAAATCCAACCCTCGAAAAACAGAGAGTTATGCGCACCCACCGAAATAAATGTACCCAACAAATGCCCGCTCATCGTTGGCACCCTGACTCTGTGGCTGGAAATACACCGTTTTGGTGCCCCAATCGTAAATTTTCGGAATGTTGCAACGGGCCATTGCCGCATTCAACACGGTGCACGAAGCTGTCTGTATAAATTTCATTGAGACAAATGATCGTAATTTGGTGACAAATGGTCGAAAATAGTGACAATATGATTACAAGATGTGGTCGCGTGAAAAGTCATTTTGACCAGAAGGACTGATCAAATTTAGGCAGGTTCACTATCAACACTGATCTAGACTCTGATCCCAGACATTTTTGCCCCAAAAAAGTTTTCCTTGATCAAAATAATCAAAAACATTGCCGATAGGTCAAAAATGATTTGAACATGATCAGAAGGATTGACTAATCTGATCAAAGCTACTGACAATATTGGCAATAACTAGCAGAATAATTATAGCCCCTCTCGCATCGATCAGAAAAGTGCTAGTTGCAATAAATTACGATCACTGATCAAAAAGTGATCAGAAAAAGCTGTCACTGATCAAAAAGTGATAATAGTGATCAGACAACTTCGCTTTCAACAGACCTGACGCTGTTCAATCATCAGAACATATGTCTGAGTCCGGTCCAGACAAATGGCGTTCACATCGACAGTCATTTCGCCCAACATGTTCACAATGTTCGGGTAGATCATGATCGGATCTGATCAAGAGTTTGGGCCGGGTCATTGGCGTCATATACCCCCAATTAAATGATTGATTCAAACGCACAGGTTCCGCCCGTCTTGTTGGAACATCCGCCAGGCCGCACAACGTCGTCAACACGGAACATGTACCGCCCGCGCACCATGTGCGGCACACCTGATCAATCAAACATTTTTCCGGCATATTTGTATTTATCTGTAATAGATCCCCTCCCCCTCTATTTTAGCCTTCTCCTGCAATTGAAATCTATTGAAAAAGCGCCGGAGAGTGCCGCCTTGATCATTTTCTAGTAAACTAATCAGACGAATTTGCTGACTGAATGTTTCCATTTAAATAAACGACTCGGAGGTGCTTACTGATCAATGCTAACCAGTCTAATTTATCGAACTTGCAAATGAATGGCATGCCTGATCGCTGTGCCAACACTTTGGGAGTGTTTTTGTAGTTCTGCGTTGGGTCGACCATCACCATGCCGGTGTGATTTCCTCCGTTGAACAAAGCCTACAATCGATGAACAGTCGATCAGTAATACAGGTAATTTGGCCCTCCCGGGCATGAAATTATTTTAAATGATTTTGGACATTTTTTTGCTTATGAGACCACCTGACAACGTCCGCTGCGCGAGTTCAGTCGCACATCGGCAGCATCAAAGCCCAACTTGTCGTAGTTCAGTATCACATAACTGAGCCGACCAGGCAAATCGGTCAACCAGACCACCTGCGGTGTAAGCAATCAATTAGCAATCAGTCGACTGATGGTCAAAGAGCAGTTTTATAGATTATTGGTTAGTGATCAATCAATATATCAAACGGTTTGGCCATCGATTAGTCAGCATATATTTAAAAGAATTGTAAAAAACATTTCCTTTAGCGCGTTTACCTGATAAGTTGCCAGCTGTCCCCCGTCAATGTCCGCGCGTGCCGATATTGCGGACGCACTGTTGTACCAAGTGACGACGAGTGCCGCATCCGCGCGAAACGCAGCCGCTCCCGCGACGCCTTCTGAAATGCCAACAAAAATTTAAATTTTCTGGCATTTTGCATATGATGGACATGCCCTGAAGCCATCGCATCATTTGGTCCAAAAAGTAGTCGCCGTTGGCATCACATCGCACATAGTTGTCAGATGCGGCTGGGCACTTGCGGAAGCGGAAGCCGAAAAAGCTGGACTCGGGCATGGTGCCCATGTCGGGCCCAATGTTGCTGGAAGTGCCACGGCCAAAGATGGACTGGCGCATGATTAGCCGGTAGTAAATGCCGGCCCGCAGTGCCACGTTGCTGCTTTGTGGAATCTGTGTAGTTGGAACATTTAAAATACCAACTCTATTAGAGCCGCTTTCCCCCTGCCCTACAGTAAGTGCACCGTTGAGGCGAGTTGAAAATAAAGTACCCCCCCCCCTCTAATAAATTACCTCTCCCTTTCCCCCCCCCACCCCTCTAAAAGAGCCAGGCTTTGGCGAGGGGTAGAAAAATAAAGCCCAAGAGGGCTCAATAAGCTATTACAGTAATTTTACATGTTGTAAAGAGTGATTAGAATGATTTATCTAGGGTTCACCGCCTCTGATCACTGGTATAATTTTTATAATTTGCAAAAAAGATCATCAACCCGGGTCTAATCAATCTTTTTCGCTAGGTGAGACAACGATTGGTTTTTGATCCACTTTCTGATCAAGATTATGGGTTTTTAATTTCAATGCCGTGCCATCCCCAACACTCGCCTGCTGTTTGCACAAATATGGCGCAATCATTGCCGGGTCTTGCTGCCGTGGCCAATCAGTCGCGTCCGGGCCAACATTGATGGTTGGGCCTTGATCCAACACTGTCGCAAAGGCCATGTAACCGTTGACGGAAAGCTAAAAGAAGTGAGTTATACATACATATTACTTTAAACAGTATAGCTGTGTATGCAGGTCAAATACATGGCAAAAAAAATTTTATATGTCACATTTCCGGCAAATAGAACCCCCGGGAGGCTCTCTATTTTTCGTCCCAGTCCAAAAAGAGTGACTTATTTCCGATGGAAAGGCGGCGCGGGGGGGGGGGGAGGGGGGTTTCCATTTCGGGTGGGGGAGGAGGGAATTTCCGCCGCTCCCCCCGGTTACGAGCTTGGATCAAGCAAGGTTATTTCTTTATATGCGCCATCCTTTCGGCAGATAATAAGTCATACCCCAAAAAGTAAAAAATGAATAATACCGTCGTGTAGTTATAAAGGCCACCATAGAATGGGAAGTACATATACAAATCTGCAAATTTTTCAGCATATAATTTGCGAATCAATTATTCATCCTAATAATTTCTATAGCTTTTATTGTTAAAATACATTTTAAAACGAGTTTCAATAGTAATTACCGCATTTCCTTGAATAGAACCTCTCGGGGCTCTATTTTTTAATGCCGCGACGGCTATAGGGGCTTCTATTAAAGAGCGGCCCCAAAGATTCTAATCTAACCGGTGCCAAACCCAGAACTGTTAACACCCACAAATAAAAGCCCATCATATAGAACCCCGCCACCTTTGTAGGAGATAGAAAAACATATCCCCCACCTCAAATTAAGCCCCCCCCTTCTAATTAATCATGTCGAGTGGGGATTAAGAGTACATTTGGTGCACATAAAAATGCATGTTGACTTGCCGATGGTTTGTCCGGCTGTCAGAAATCCGGGATGCACTTTATGGTCGCCAACTTCGGGTCCAAATGGTACCAAATTCACTGAAAAAAATTTAAAATTAGGAACAAAATTTGAATTTTTTAAATACAAACTCTCTTACCCCCGTAGAATACATTGTCCGAGCCACCAGTGAATAATGTGGATCCACCGCCAGGCCCAATGTTTGGCCCGCCCGCCTGCGGTGGGATGGCACCAGCGCCGGCGGGCATCCCGCCGGACGGCATTCGGCCAGCACCAAAATCAGTGCCGCCGGGCGGATTGTTTTGGGGGAATTGGGCACTGAGCGGATGAAGCATACTTAGGAGCATTTGAACCATTATGAAAAGCATCATCATAATGTTGCGGTGCAACAATGGTCACGGCACTTCCGGCATTATTTATTCCTGTGTGGAATAAATAATTATTAAAAAAAATGCAAGCAATAATTATTTAAATTATGAGATCAACAAAGAAAGCCATGTCAGGGGGGGATTGAATCAGGGCAAATATCCAACAGTGACCTTCGCGTAAAGATCGGGGACGGGTGGGTACATGACAACTCGCCGACAGCCCAAATTTTTGGCTAATAACTTTTTTTTCAGTACTCCAATTTCTATACTAATTCAAAAGCTCAACGTGGGAATAGGCGGATAAACAAAAGAACAATTCTTGAATACCCGAGATAAGACTTATCAATCCGAAAAATCAGGTTTTTCAACAATCATTTTATTCATTTTTTAAATTGTCAATTTTTATTGATAATATGTAAAGCAAATAATATTTTTACACAAAAATGGTAATAATATGTGTGTAGTTGAATGAATGAATCATAATTTTTTTCTTTTTGTTGGATGATTGTGTAAGCATTTGAAATGGGAATGGATGGTGGGCGAGTGGGCCTCGGTTGGCCCTATGCTCAGCTGGGGCCCACTTCTCACTCAGTTCTTATCATAGCAAAGCAAATGTCGGAGTTGGGGAAGGGCGAGGCGCCGGGGGGGGGCGATGGGTGGCCACAAAATTATTCTTGTTTTACCAGAAAGGATGTTTGGGTGGGGCACCGCTGAGAAAGTGCGGGGAAGCCAGCAGGAGTCGGGAATGGAGTGGGCAAGTATTCGGAGAGTGGATCAGGGAGGGGCTCAGGAGAGGGTGAGACGGGGAAGGATCGGGGAAGGAGTGGGCAAGTATTCGGAGAGTGGATCGGGGAGGGTGAGACGGGGAAAGGTGCGGGGAAGGAATAAGCAAGTGGTCGTAGAATGGATTGGGGAGGGCAAGAAAGAGAAGAGACGGGGAAGGAGTGGGCAGGTGGTCGGGGAGGGGCTTAGGAGAGGGTGAGACGGGGTGGGTGAAAAGGAGTAAAAACGGGGAAAGCTGCGGGGAGCGGGAATGATCGACCAAATATCTGAAAATGATAGTCGGTTGAGTCATCATGGACAGACAGAGCACCCCCGCGGCGACAATTTTCATTATTTAATACGGAATTTTTGTCCCAACGGCGGCGGGGAGTGAGGAGAGACAGAGCATAACGGAAATATTATTCTGTCCCCCCCGGCGCCACATTGGCGAAAGCGTCGTCCAAGAATGGTTGGCTGGCTGGGAATGGATGAGTGGGGTAAAGCGACCCCCGCCCCCCTCGCGTCTCGGACATGGACGACCTCTCTCTCCCCCCATTCTATCTCCTTTCCCGATTTGTACGATTCGATTTCTTCAATTTTCAATTGGATTTTGACGGGCCATTACGGGGAGGGGCACGACGGACAACGGGCATCGGGCGTAGGACGGGGGGACACAGAAATGGGGGGGGGGGGGCGGGAAGTGACCACAAAAGGGGACAAGGGATACTCGGGAAAGTGGAGATTTGTTGGAAACGAATTCCCGCCACCCCCTCCCGCCGACCAATTAAAGTGCCAGAAATTGTCCCAAGGTACAATTGATGCCCTATTTGATAGATGGCACCGGATTCCGGAAATGCCAGATGCCGAAAATGTAAATCCGGAATCCGATGCCATCCCTGCCCTATATGGTGATCAAAAAATCACCGAGTCAAATTGCAATTTGCGCAATTGGAGCCCGAGGGGGATAAAAGTCACAAATTGCGCCACCTAAAAATGAAAATTACCAAATTAAAAGAATGTTGAATTTTTGTCAATTTTAAAACGAAAAATAAATGAATTGTGGTGTCCCTTGGGGGGGGGGGCGGCGTGTAGGGAAAAATTTATCGTCAAAATGCGAGGCTTTTTTTCAATCTCTGAGCAAAACGCGGAGGAATTCGACCTGTGTGCTGCTGCTGCGCTGCGTGCTCTGTGTTGACAAATGAATTGTTTGCCCAGTGAGTCATGCTTGAATGGAGGGGGGACACAGAAATGGGACCCGCCCGGGGGGAGAAGCGGGAAGCCATCACTGGGAAATGGAAGAAAATTGCGAGCGCCGGGAGGGATTGGGGGGGCGGGGGGGGGGGGACTGGGAGTGAAACGAAGTGTGATTAGTCATGCTTTTTCAGCAAATGATGGATGCTAGCTAAATTGAACAGTCAGCCAGCCGGCCCACTAAAACAGCGATAGAAAAAATCAGAGACATTAATTGAAATTAAAATGCCAAAATTTCCTTTTTTAATTTTTGAATTGCCAATAAAAAGTCTGAGACAAAATTTCAAATTTCAATGCCAGCGGTTTGCCCTGTCCATGCGATACAGGGTTGTTACGGGTTGCCGAAACCCGGTCTTTTTGGCGACCCGAAAACCGACCCGACTTTTTTCGGCCGACCCGGCCCGAGCCTTTAATAAATATGTATTGTATAATAGCAAAAGCAAATGATTGACATCCAAATAAATGAAGTGGTTTATGCTTTCATTATTCTATGTATGGCATTTAATTTGAAAATAATTGTTGCTCTTCCCTGACACCCATCGGGGCAAAATCTTGGGGACCGGAACATGGGATGACGCAGGACGGGAAATGTCGGGGATGTGGCTTATTAATCAGCGCAGACTACCGGACACGACGGTTTCTTCCTTCCCCCTGAAACCTCCACTCATTTAAAATAGCCCACCTCCGGGAGCTAAAATAGAACCCTCCCCCCCCAAAGTTATATTCTATTTATGTGCTAAAAAATCATTAAATGTTTCAGTCACTTCCTATTGAAACAGACAATAAATTTTGTGATTAATCACTTATATTAAATGATAATAATTTATTCAAATACATAAATAAAATGCAAATAAATATTAATTATAAAAAAACAATTTCCAATACAAATCTATTCAATTGAGTAGGAATGTTCTCATATGTGTCTCGGTGTCTAACTGAGTTTATAAAGCGCTTCTGACCGGTCTATAAGCCGATTGAATGGCCCTTAAATCTTTCAAATTTGGCTATTTTTTAGGCAAAAACTTTCAAATTTGGCTATTTTTTGGACTTTCATTTCATGAGAGAACTTTCTTTGCACTTTGTCCAACTAGTTATACTTATACTCCATACGACATTCTGACCGCCGTTCGACATTTGGGCCGGTAACCCGGTGAGCACATTTCTCGAACAACCTCTACTCATAAAAAAAACTTGATTGGATTAACGAAAAACAGGTGTCGCCGGACCAGCGTGTCACCGCCCAACACTATTAGCTGTTGTTGGAGGCTAAACAAATACCAAGCTTTTAGTAAACTCGGTATTCCTCTATTAGAACCCGTACTGTACTCGAAATTTAAACATGAACCCCGGTTACTCAATTAATAATTGAATTTAGGCGACAAAAAGCCAATTTTTTAATTGTGTTACCTATTTAATTTATTTTTTGTAGTGTCTCTTTGCATGATACCGTATCCTAGTGGGTCTACAGCAGGGATGTTGAATCTCGCATCTCAAAAAGCGAGAAGCGAGATGCGAGAAATGCGAGCGAAGAAAAAACGAGACGAGATTATGAAGCGAGAACGA
>JAKKIK010002096.1:0-12657 GCA_024500135.1 Heterodera carotae
AAAAATCAATTTTTAATATTTGAAAAATTATTTTAGAGTCAATTAATTCATTTTAAAGCAATTATTTTTCTGCTGGTACCATAAAGTGAGGGTAATGGGTTGATTACCCCCCTACCCAGGGTTAAAAAGAGGGGATTCCTACCCGCACTTTATTGTATGGTTTTACTCGCCGGGTAATGGGTAAACAACCCGGGGTAGTTTAACCCGGTCATTTAACCCGGTCAACCTACCCCGACTTTATGGTACCAGCCCAGATGAGCGGATAGATTTAAGTCGTAAACAAATTATTATGAAATCTTATGAACCAAAGAATGAATTGAAGAAACATTCAGTGCAAAAACGGCGTGGGCGACGGCAAATTTAACCATTGCACAAAGAACACTAGTTTCAATTAATATTAAGCCCCGTTAGCTTTCTAACAATTTAAGCCATGAATATCTTTGCTTTTTGTGATCAATTCGCTAACACTGACCTAACGATCGGTTATATGCGTAATCGAGGTCTTTTGCGTCAAATTGCCCCGATTTGTGGACGCTACGGATGCCAGAGACGTATGACGCTAGTGAAAAACCCAAGTTTTCCTACTGATAAACGCCAGTGGCGCTGCCCTTCACACAAAGGGCAGAAAATGTCAATTCGAGCGGGTTCTTTTTTCGAGAAGCGCATTTTAAACTGCGCAAAGGAATGTTTCTGGCATATGGCTGGGCGCTCGGTATAATATTGCCTTAGGAAAAGCATGTTTTGACGATTTCTAGGCTTGGCATTGCACACGCAAAAGATTTTCATCAGATTGGACGATCACACATTGATTGACTGTGGGAATTTTTACAGAGGAATTTTCTGATCAGTGGGCTGCGTATATGGGTGGCGCGATTCCAGCGATTCCGGTCATCCCGCCCTACATTCACCACTGTAAATCACACAATTAATTTCGTTGACCCGATCACTGGCGCCCACACAAACCACGTCGAATGTTTCTGGAAAAACCTGAAAATGAAGTTCAAAGCAAGGTCCGGGACCAGCCGCGAATTGTTGCCGAGTTATTGCGATGAATATATGTGGAGGCAGTTTAATGGAAAAAAAACCTTGGCCGCATTCGACAACATTGTTTATCACATTGCCCATTACTACCACGTTAATGCATGAATCAAATCACTTTATTTATTCACTGCCAGTCAATTTCTCTTGCAATATTTGCAAAAAAAAATTTTTTTTTTTTTTTGAAAAATGTTCGAATCCGGGTTCGGAGTTCAGAATTGGTCAAAAATAAGGCCGGATTCGTGCTCAGTGCCTTAAAATAGCCCTAGAAAAGTTTTTACAGAATTTTCAAAAAAAACGGGACCAGTAAACTCCATGATTGCCGAATTTCCTAGAGGTGTTTACCGAAATTTGAATATGGTCGTTATATATTCGGCGTAGAGATTGGACAGGATCCGATTATGTACAGGATTTTGCATCCGCAAATCCTGCACTTTTTGGCCAAAACAGGATTTGCAGAATTATCCTGCGTATCCTGTCCTGCAAAGATTGGTTTTTTGTGCAGGATCTGCAGGATCCTGTTATAGGTATTTGGCCGGAACATGTTATGTATTTGAGCCAATTTTAATGCCAATTTTTGTTTGATAAATCAAAATATTTATACAATATTTAGCCAAATTTGTTCTCCGTGTATTCACCCCCCCCCCAAAAAAAATTTTGAATAAATTGAACTGGGAGAGTTTACAGATTTATTCGAAATGTGGTCTCAAATAATATCCCGTAAACAATTAGAAGTTCAGGTGTTTTAAACCACATGTTTGGCAATGTTCGCAGAACTCACAATGTTCGTTTCTAATCGGGTACCCGCGACGATTTGGTTTCAAATCGGATAACCGATTAGAAATCGGGTGATTTTGCAAATATGGTGAACATATGCATAGATTCGTGCAATAAAAATATTTTTTGCATTAGAAAATTAACTGCCTAGTAATGTCAATTCTACAACTATTAATATATTCGCCAAAATGAAAAAATTAACAAATAAGAAACGAACAATCATTTCCATACTTTTTTTAATAATTTTATAACATTTAATACACACTCATTTTCGTCGTAATATTATTTTCCATTTTGGCGTCCGGTTTTTAACTTTTTGGTACCGGTTTTTATTCGGACTCAAAGGTCCGGCAATAGAATACCTTAATCTACCAAATGCTTACGAATTTCAGACAAACGCTTTTCGCAACTCAACGGCGGATGGTTGCGAATGCGGGCATTAAAGACGGTGATGCCGTTAGACTCAGCGGAAAAATTATAAAACTCAGGCCCCAAAATTAATTTTTTTTTCCATAGTCCATTACTAAAATTTTTTCAATTCAATGGAAAAATGACAAATGTATGCAAAAAAGTACGAAATATGAATATGTGTGAAAATTTTTAACACTTATTCTTTCAACACATTTTAAATCAAAAATGTTTTAAAAGCAAAAATAAATTCTTGATAATCAAAATGCGCTTTAAATAAAAAGAATTTTGAAATGACCAAAAATTTATGCGTCAAAAGTTAGCTTACAATCCAAGTACGATATATATGTGTGTCGCGCATTGTTGCCGTGTGTCAGAGAAATTCCGGGGAATAAAATTGTTCGGGTTCGAAAAACACCCGGGCTCACCTCATGCGGCAACAATGGTCTGTACATACTATA
This sequence comes from Heterodera carotae, assembly GCA_024500135.1. Lineage (NCBI taxonomy): Eukaryota > Metazoa > Nematoda > Chromadorea > Rhabditida > Heteroderidae > Heterodera > Heterodera carotae. Next base: position 2,685 of record JAKKIK010002096.1, read on the forward strand.
TGGTGTCGTACCAAAAAAAGACAAAAAAGAACTCATCAACTCTCGCATTTCAGCAACATCAGCAAAACTCACTCAAAAATCATTTGCACATTTTTTGTTGCATTAGACCAAAGTTTTGCTTGAATTTCTTCGTATCTTGACTGAAAATTGTCCAAACTTTTGCCACCATTTGTGCCTTCTTGAGCAAAGCACTGTCACGGAATTTGTCAAGCTTATTGAACAGCTCCGTGAACAAATGGACAAAAAAGGACAAATTGTGCAATTTGTTGCCATTGTTCACTTTTGCTTCTCCTTCTGCTTCTTTGCAGGCACTTGCTGCTGGTGGCGAATTTTGGTAATTTGAAATAATGTCCTGAAAATTATATGCACTTACGAATAAAAGTATTCCCGAATTTTAGAAAAATGGTAAAAGAGCTCACCACTCAAAAAAATAATAAATGAGAGACAATAAATTAGCATACCGTATTTTCTCTAATAGAACTCCTCCCATTTGACCCCCCTTCCAATTGAGCCCCACTTAGATGGGTATTGAAAATATAAGCCCCTCTCCATTTAAATCATTCTCCTAATTAACCTCCCCCCCCCTCCCCCTCTTAGCGAGGTAAAATACAAAAAATTTCTAGATTCTAGAGAAAAAAAACATTTTAGATTTGCTGAAAAATTACATAGAAATCAGTTTTCTTATATGTATAGTTATCAACGACATAAATAAAATTGTAAAAGATAAATTACTAAAAACAAAATCAATATTTTCCCGTTTAACACAACTTTCGATCCAGAAACCATAAGATTTCTGGAAATATATATTTTAAAAAATTATTTCCGATTCTTGTGCACTTACCTCCAGGGTTTTGGCTTGATCATTTACCGACGTTTTTTCATCCGCACCAAAAGCGACCGATAGTCGAATTTTGGTAATTTTCAAATACTCCAACAATTTGCTTTCAATGCTTTCAGGCATGTTTAACAATTTCGAGAAAATTTTGTTGAAATTTGTCATTGTTTTCTTCATATCATCGCTGATATATTCAGTTCGAACAGCAAATGGCATTATTGCCAATTTCATGGCTACAAATTTGTAAGTTTAAGTATATACATAATATATGCATTTTAGTACTAGCTCTGGCTAACTCATCGCCCAAAAAACTGTTTCAAATAAAATCTTGTACCGTCACGGTCCCGGCATTCATTCACTGGTAATCCCGGTCCCTGTTCCAATCTGATCGAAAATCTAGGTCAGCTCTTCGTTCCGACTTTTCCACTCTCGTTCAATCGTCATCCTATGTCTCGAACTTGGTCCTGGATTCACATTTACGGTCAATCCAGGTCTTGTGGTTTATCAAAAACTAGGTTGTCTCATTTGCTGCTTTTCTAATCTAGGAAATCGCCCTATTTCTCCAGGGAACCGGTTGACCCTGTCTCAATTCTGTCTCACATAGAGGCCAATCATTGTCCCGGTTAAAAATGAACAGTTTTTCATTAAAAAAACTCGAGTCCCGTGCCATTCTCGACTTATTTGCTTGCTATATGTACATTTACCGTAAAAAGTTGTTTCAATGGCATTCAGAATGGCAATGCCCTCCGCTGTTTGTTCATTGTTGCTGCTGTTGCTCACCAGTTCATTGGACAATATGTTCATTTGTCCATGCAATTTTTTGTACTGTTCAACAGCTGCCTCAATTTTGGCCCTCTCTTCGCAATTGGCACATTTCTCCAATTTTGGTGAGCTGAGGATGAGATCTTCATCATCCGTATCATCACAACCACCATCATAATGATCATCATCCGATGAATCGTTCAAACATGCACGTCGAATACTTTCAAATTCTTCAGTGTCAAAACTGCTAATATCATACATGTCATCATCTTCATCTAGGTCATCATCCAAGTCACAATCGTCGTGTGAATCCAAAATTAAAAGTTCTTCATCACAATATTTTAATGAATCATCATCGCTAGAATCTGAGTCGGAACTAATGTCAATCACTTCATGCTGCTTCTGATCTGCCGTTGTGCTTGTTGCAGTTTTTGTTGACCCTTCACCGGTTTTTGTCGGCACTTTGTCAAGTGCCGTTAAGCACTCCTCAGCTTTTTTTGATGTGCCAGCATCGGCCACTAGCAGAGACTGGTGCTCTGTTGGCACGACATTGCGCAGATCGGCCAACATTTTTTTCAAAATTGCTACAATTCTGTTCAATCGGTCAACCAATTTTGATGATGGCGCCGTTATCGGCAGGTTGCTCAAGCTGTTTTGCTTTTCTTGCTGCTCCTTTAGCATTGTTTGAAATGCGTTGTATAAATGTATGTAATAATTTAGGTTGGCCAACAATTTCCTTGTCTTTTGGCCAATGTTCTTTCCTGATGATGATGATAATGCATTGACAGAAGTAGCCTTATTCTCTTCTTCGACAATGTGCAAAATTTTCTTGAAAATATATATGTTACTGAATTCGCAAAATTTTTTTCGGTGTTCAACTTCAGCAAGGTTTTCGCAATTATCGTATTTTCTCTAATAGACGCCCCCCCCCTTTATTTGACGAACCCCCTCTAATTGACGCCCCCACCTCTCAAGGGTGTATTGAAAAATAGACGCCCTGCTGGGCTTCAATTAGAGAAAGAGGTAATAACGAATAATTAGGTATTGGCGAAAAATGAATAATGACAGTTTTTCAGCGTCTTGATAAATTCTTACAAAATTTACAAATCTAGCAAAATTTTACTAAAAATACTAATTTAAATTGCAGCTTTTAGCAGTATTCAATTTGAAAAATACAAAATTCAATTCTATTTTTGAGTAAGAATTCAATCTTACTGGGTGTTTATTTAAAGAATTTGTAAGAACTGATCTTTTTCCGTTTTTATAGGTTTGGGTTAAGGAATTTTTCAAAATTTGTAATTTGAATGTTTGCCTGCAAATATTCAATTTGCTTTGTTGCTTGTTGTTGCTCATTTTGTGCAATCTGCTGATACTTAATCTCATCAACAAGCTTTGCAATTTGCTCTTCCTGCCGATACTTAATCTCATCAACAAGCTTTGCAATTTGCTCTTCCACCGGCGTTTTGAGCTCAACAAGCACGGAAAGCATTGCTTCATTAAGTGGCGTTTTTGGCGCAATGTCGTCACTCAAAATGTTCACCTCCTCGCCACTCCCCCCACATAATGGCATCAACGAGAGATAAATGCCTAAAAAAAGTCATTTATTTCAATTGTTTATTAGTAGGGGTCCAATGTCGCTTGGACATTTTGTCGTATAGCGAGATTTCAATATTTGGCATTGACCAACATTTTATGTAAATATTTGGCATCTCTAAATTTAAAAAATGCACCCCTAAAAACTAATTTTCACCAAATTCTAAAAAATGCACCCCTAAAAATCGTTCCGATAAAACTCAAAATTGGAAATTTTTCAATGTTTTTTGTATTTATATCAATAATTCGCGATTTTACATTAATATAGTTGGATTTTCCTATTTATTATCATTATATTCAATCGCTGCATCAATCAATGTAGCAAGAATATCTAGGCATCATATACTACAATAATACAGACTTTAATCTCCCGGATAATAGATAGTAGAGATCGGAATTTTGAAAAAACCTGGATCTGGATCTGGATTTCGGGATTGACCTGGATCTGGATTTTCTGGATTAAAATCCAGAATTGACCTGGATCCAGACCTGGATCTGGATTTTTCCAAAAAAAAAAAAAATTGTCTATTAATTTTAAAAATGATACAATTATTAAATGTCTTCCCAATAAAACATATGTAGCAAAGCGAGTGCATGTTTATAAATCAGAGGTTCCATCGAAAAGTTTCCATAATAAGTAAAGCAGTAATAAAAATAAATATTTTTTAAACAATTTTTGAAGCTTAATTTTACATTTATTCATTCAACATTCGCCACATATTTCTCTCATCCAATATTTTTTTTTGAGTAATTTGAGGGCTTGGAAGCCTAACAAAAAGCACTTTTATGCGTGGGGAGGAGTGAGGCGGTGCCGATAGGCGCCGCCGGAAAAATTTTTTGAAAAAATTAATGGATTTGTTATGAGAAATTAGTCCAATTTCCTCGCTTTTTCGCGGTTTTCTATTCAGAAGATTTTGGGCGGATGAGGCGGTGCCGATAGGCGCCGCCGGAAAAAATTTTAAATTTAGTAATAAATTTAAGTAATTTACTTATAAAGTTCGCTTCAAAAGAAAATTTTTTCAAATATTCCTATGAAAAAAGGTAAATTTCTCTTTGAAACTCAAAAATCAATACATTAATATAAATCCAGAAAATCCAGGCTTAAATTTCCTGGATCTGGATCTGGACCTGGATTTCGAAATTGACCTGGATCTGGATTTTCTGGATTAAAATCCAGAATTTGACCTGGATCCAGATCCAGGTATGTTCTTATAAAAAACCTGGATTCTGGATCTGGATCCAGGAAAAATCCAGACTGGATCCAGATCCAGTCCGATCTCTATTAGATACTAAGCTTGACAATTTTGCTTCACTTAAAATAGTTAGGTCCCGGTCGGTGTATTGCAAACGAAAATTTTTATGACTGTTTTGGATAGCCTAAAAATTTAATTAAAAAATTAGTTAAGTCTAACTAGCTAAACAAAACCAATGAATGAAGAATGGGCATTACCAAGAATTGCAGTGCTGATCGCATTCCCTGTAGCAATCATTGCACTTTCTCTTATGATTGCATTCTTTCTGTTTTGCTGAACACTTCTTTGATCATTTGTTGCATTACTCTCCTCTTTTTTGATCACTTCAACATTAACAATTGTTTGTATGTCCTTCAGAGATTTGTCCATTTGATCGATGATCCGATCGGTGTTAGCCAAACGTTTACAGTCTGGACATTGCTCATCTGCTGCACCAACTTTATCATCACTGTGATTGCTTTCTTGCTTTACGATGACCTGGGGAAAAATTTTTGATTTTTTTTGCTTTTAACTTGAATTCGAAATTTTTCTGTTCACTTTACGGCTTCGGGAGAGAATCGGTTGAAATATTCTTATCTCCCGCTTCAAACACATAGAGAGGATGCCAAAAAAAATATACAAAAAATAATTAAAATTTTATTTAACAAATATTTATTAGTTAGGTTACTGTCGCTTGTTTATTCTTCATCTGCAGCTGTTTTGGATGATGCTGCAATTGCAATTCTTGTTTCGGCAGTTGTTTTTCTTCTTCACCATCATTTTCACCAAGGCCAATTGGGTCAGTGATTTTTTGTCCTTTCGATGATAATGCGCTTTCTTTTGTTTGCTTTCTACTTTTTGGGTATTTTAAGGATTATGATCGATCGCTGGGAGCGGTTAAGATGCCGTAGGGCGGGGGTTGATAAGAATAAGATCCTTAAGGAAAAGCGACTAATGGGCCGGTATCTCAGCGGAAGAGTTGTCCACGGATTGGACGAAGGTCGTGGGTTCAAATCCCACCCAGGCTTTACCATTTTGCCAATTTCTTATTGTATTTACTTACCTCCCCTAAAAGTGAAGAACCCCCTTCTAAAAGAAAAGTGTTCTCGGCCTCTGTTTTTATTTATGAGGGAGATTTTTCTTTTATTTTTTTTTCTATGGTGTGACATTGTATTAGGCATGATTTTTTTATTACCGTTTTATTCCACTCTTTTTTGTTGGTGATGATGGTGAATGTGTTGGCTCAGCCGCCACCGCTTTTTTGCCGCCCAAATTTTCATTTTTTCCTATATTTTGGTCATCATTTTGTTGTTTTTGTTTAACATGGAAATCAGCTAAAGAATATGTAAGTATATAATTGTTTCATAATTTTCTCCAAATTCGTATTATTATTACTCCGTGCTGGTGATGATCCGGCGCTTGTTGACGTTTTCGAAGGTTCTTTTTGATCAGGATCAAACTGTATTTATGTATATTAAAAAAAATTCAATAATACAATACGAAATATCATTTTATGGCACCGTAATTTTGCGTAGTATTTCCTATATTAAAGTAGCCCCCTCTGAAAAGCTCCACTTTGAGCGGGCACTTTTCAATAGAGCCGCCCCATTAATAAAGCCTCCATTTCTATAAGGGCTTCAGAAAAAGCCCTTATAAAAGCCACTATCAAATGGAGACAATATTGAAAACCACAAATTTGTTAGCCAACCAAATCTCAAATGTATAATTCAAAACCTCGAGCCAAATTACCTAAGCAGCTAAATTTTAAAAAATTCGCATAAATATAAATTAAATTGAAAGAAATTAAAAGAGTCACTCACCTCTTCAATTTCCTCTTTTATTTTTTTGATATTGACACTGTGACAAGTGAATGCCAAAACGGAAAATAAAAACAGATAATAAAGCGGTGTCATTTGCTTGAAAATTTTTTTAGAAACAAAAATATTACAATTTCAATAAAAAATATTATTAATGAAATAAAATAAATTGATATTCCATTAAATAATGGCATAATCAATAAAATTTCATTATTTCTGATGCCAACAATTTATATGCTTTCTTCCTTCAGCTAGCTGCATTATATGCTGTAAGGGAAAGACACATTGACGTAAAATGAATATTATTATTAAACAACGTCAACATTATTTTATTGGTTGATGGCATTTGTTGGAAAAATTTATGCCCATTAAAAAATGACAACCGAAAAGTCCGTCATGACAATCTCCTCCCATCATCATTAGGTAATCCCTGATGAATGGGAGCCTTGACGAAAAAAAATTGCTAAAAACTTGGCAGGTAATTTCGGGCCTTAAAAATGCGGTATTTACGAACCTGACTCAGGTTTTGAAAATAATTGATTTTATCAATAATTTAACGTCAAGTAAAAACTTGTTTTTACAATTTTTCTCTAAAAAATTCTTAAGAATTTTGGGTCGCTGATCAGTGATCACGAATATATCATTTATTAAGCTCAATTGCGAACCTTTGATCCGTATTCGACTAAGTGTAAAATGTAATTTTCAAAAATTAATACACAAGAAAACAGATTACTTTTGAAGCACTAAAAAATATCAATAATCGCAATTTATGTTTTTAGAAAAAGAATTACAAAAGTTCCTATCTTCAATATGGATCAGATGTTAGGAATTAGACTTAATAAATTTATATTCGTGATCAGTGACCACCAAAAACCCTGTAATATAAATTTACGACTTAAGAACAAATGTTGAAAAAACATGAGGCCGACCAGACTACGAGGACCGGGGACTGCGGGGTCCAGGCTAAAGCCTATCTAAAACAATAAAAATTGCTGAGAAAAATTTGTTAAGGATAAAAAGCATAGGTGTAGGGCTGAACATGTTGACGGCATGGCGTCGCATTTGTTTAATTATGTCGTCGATTGGCACAGATTCCCTTTCATTGTTTAACAACAAAATCTGGCGTCAAAATATTTGGGAGCCCGGAATATGCCCTTAACACTGAACACATAACGGGTTAAAAACTCACCAACGACCAAAAAATGCTTGAAAATGTGTATATTGCTTGGAATAATTTGCCTAGATCAAGTAAGAAATCGGCAAAATGGTAAAGCCTGGGTGAGATTTGAACCCATGACCTTCTTTCAATCCGTGGACAGCTCTTCTTCTGAGATACCCGTCCCATTACCCGCTTCTCCTAAATGGTGCTAGGTCGTTTCGTAAATTCCGCCACTATGGGCGTTTCGTAAATCCGCCACTTTTTGCAAGTCTTTGTGCTACAATGAACTCAAACTTTTTTATTACTCCACCAATTTCTATGAATTTGTTATCATTAGAAAGCTAAAGGTGTTCAGAAGCAATGTTTAAGCAGAAGCTAAGCGATTATTCGACTCTAAAAAAAGTTGTACATAAAAATATGACTTTTTGGCAGTTTAAAAACCGTAACTTTTTTTAGAGTGGATTAATCGCTTAGCTTCTGCTTAAGCTTTGCTTCTAACACCTTTAGCTTTCTAATGATACCAAATTTATAGAAATTGGTAAAGTAATAAAAAAGTTATAGTCCATTATAGCCCAAAAACTTGCAAAAAGTGGCGGATTTACGAAACGCCCATAGTGGCGGAATTTACGAAACGACCCAGCACGCTCCTAAAGGATCATGTTCTTATCAACCCCCGCCCTACGGTGTTTTAATCGCCCAGCGATCGATCATAATCCTTACAATCACACATTCATTCAAATACCTATGTGCGAGCAAAGATTGCTCCAAAATGCCCTCATTAAGGCAACAATAACAAAAACAGGTTAACATTTTTTTGAGTTTATAGGAAGGAATTTCAATTAAATATTTAAAAAAACATCAAATAAACAATTTCCACTTTTCCAGCGCTTAGGGCGATCAATTTCTTTGCTTCTACAATTTGTTCGTCCTTCACAATTTCTTGGTCTGCCTACTTATGCAGCTTTAATAAATTGGCCAATTGTGCTGAGAGCCTTAGAAAATATGAAATAAATAAAATTTAGCCGTCGTTCGTTACCTTTTCCTTTTGGGCCGTTGTAATGTCATTAATGAAGACGAAATTGTTTGTGGTAACCAATTTTTCAGGATCCAATCCCATACTTTTCAATGCTATAAAAAATTTACAAAATGTAACAAATGAATTATTATTTTTATTAATAATACACATCACATTTAATATGAAAATTTACATTTGAACATTTTTTAATTTTTGGGCTATTTTTGTAATTACTTTCAACGGCTTGCGCATTGTCGAGCAGCAATTGTGCCATGTGCGCGGTGACAGCCTCGCCGGCAAATGCCGAAAGTGCAGAAGAAATTGTGCATTCCTCAATAAAATTGGCCACCAATTCTTGCGAATCCATCGCTTCCGAACACACCCAGCACTCCTGCTCTGGAAAATCTAAACGAATTTTTAATTTAATAATATTAAGAAAAGGAAAAAAATGTAAGCCCATGGCTGTAAGAATTGAAAAATCGACAAAAAAAAACGATGTATATTTACTAAAAAAAAATTAATGTTTGAGTACGGATGATAATCGTATTTTTAATCGTATGACATATCGATGTTTTTACGTCGCTGTTTTTGGTATCAATACTGAATAACGTTTTTTATCCGTACCGAGATATTTTAAGAGTGGGTGTCCATATTACACCGAAATACCCGAACGCTTTACAGTACATTTTGTGTATTTCTATATTTTTCAGTATCGACCGATAATGAAATCGCATTTTCCTAACATTATAAAAATCCCTCCCTAGTATGATCTTGTGTTATTGCTTATTTGCAAATAATTTTTGGATTCAAATAAATAATAAAAAATTGAACTTTTTACCTTCCCAACCAACAAAATATAAGCGTCTGCCATTTCCATTTACAAACATGCCCAACACTTTTGACACACACAACAGAGACAATGCAGCCTAAACAAATTTATTTAATTCTAAAAAGAAGAACTTGTAATTAGGCAATGTTTTTATATTCAAATTTAACTTAATTAAACAGAAGGTTTATGAGTAAATTAGATTTTAATTAATTAAATTTTGTTGGCAATTTTCATTTTCATTAAATTTTTTGTATGAGTGTTGTGTTGTACATTTAGCTAGTGATGGGCTGGTCCAAGCATTAAGTTATCGCTTAGCGGAACTGCAAATTTAGGCGGGCGCCGAAAATTTAGTGGTCAGAAACACAAAAACGCAAAAATTTTAATTTTCACTTTTTGTCCGATGGACCACTGTTTGTGTTTATAAGGGCCAAATTTTATTTTAAAATCACAACGACTGAGAAAAATGATTGCCGTTGGTGGGAATCGAACCCATACTTGCTGTTATTCAGCGAGCAGCAAGCACAGGCTCTTGCCACAAAATATTTATTTATTTTTTGCCAATGATGTCCTTTCATTTGTAATATTTGATGCCACATATTTAAAATTGATTTTTTTTTAATATTGCCTTATTTACTTTTTTTGGCCCCTTTTTCCGTGTCGTCCTTGCACCTTTTCTTGTTCCCCTTTTTCTCTGTTGACTTGTTGACGCCTCATTAAGATTTGCGCTGATT
>JAKKIK010002097.1:0-12656 GCA_024500135.1 Heterodera carotae
GGGGGGGTGGGGGGGGGTGGGGGGCACTTATTCAATTGGCGTCCGCCCAAATTCTTTTTTTTTTTTTGCAACTTTCTCAAAATGCCAACATTTATTGGCATTTTTTCCTTGCTGTTGCCGACCATCATCATCTCGTCAGCAGCTTTTGTCAATGCGGCGGGAGACAGTGGCAAGCGGCGGGAGAGCCCAACAAATTTGTCCATTAAAAAAGGATCGTTGGCCGAACTGTTCGCAACAACAAAACGACACACATTGGCCGAACTTATTGAAAAGGATAGCATCAAAAAAGAATATGTTGATGAATTTGAGCAAGAAATGAGTGAGAATGAGCAACTAATTGAAGACGTATTCGGACCTCCGCACGAAGTTCAACAGGTTCAGGTAAAAAAAAATGGCGTGGGTTCGAATCCCGCCTGCTGCTGGGCGATGGCACCATTTGCATATATTAATTAAGGCAAAAAAAGAAAGCATTCAAAATGGAAAGAACACAGAAAAGTATCGACGCTTTCAAGCCATAAAAGAGAATGATTCCGTTTTGAGCCAAGTAATGGAGAGGCTTTCATGGTTGATTAAGGAGATAAAGACAGGTAATCGATCAGCAGGTGGTTACTGTAAATTAAATAGGATGACTTAATTTGATGTTTTTTGTAGGACAAATTACGGAGGTTAGCTTGAAATGCGATTTGCGTTTTACAATTCAATTTTTGGCTAAACGAAAACAAATTTTGCCATTGGATATTGTGCCGACGCAAAAGATGACCAAAACTCAAATATTGACGGAATTGGTAAAATTATTTTTGAAGCAAAAAAGGGAGAAAAAACAGAAAAAAGCATCGAATGGTGATGAAAAGGGACAAAATTCGGGGCATGGAAAATCGAAGCAAACTGATGACACACAAATGCTGCAACTTTTGAATTTAGCGGTAGACAATTTGGATGGCACTGCTAACTTAGCAAAATGTAATGTCTTTAAAAATTTTTTTTTAATAATTACCATTTACATAAACCTTTTATAAATAATTGCCCCTTTACGGCATGCCATGTTAGCAGAGAATACTTCTTTGGGCGCCCTAACACTAATTTTTTATTGAATTTTTTAAGTGGTGAAAAAGGAGCGTAAGCGGCGAAAGAAGCGTCAACTTTTTGCGACAATTTTTTTTGGCTTAATTGCGATATTATCGTTGGCCTGGATGTTATATATTACTTATAACGCTGTCAGAACATCAGTTTCTTATTTGACCAATCTAGCGCGTACAGCAATATACAAACAAAAAGGTTTTTTTTTTGTATAACCATAGGCTCCTGAAATAATTTAAAATTTTTTTTTGAAATTGGCCGAGCAGTCAACAGGGGCAAATAAAATTACACATACATACACTCGGTATTCAACAAATGACTCGACACTTGTCGTATGGGCACTCCAATAAATTTAAAGACATTAGTTTTTATTAAAATTTAAATTTTAGAAATTTCTCATTAGGATTTAGTAAAAAAAATTTTAAGCCAAAACCCGGTACTGGAATCAGAATTTTTTGCTACCACCCTAAACACCGACTCGAACTTTTTTCGGCCGATCCGACACGACCCGAAACACGAATTCGATATTTTTTTGACCCGAGGCTTACAGCAGACGTTGAAGCAGCATTATTTGTTAAGTTATGGCTGGCTGGGCTGCGATTCCGGAACAGACCCTACTCGAGCTCGATCTAAATGGTAGTAAGTGTCCAATTTGTTTAGCGGAATACGTGTTGGCCGACAAGGTTAAAGTTCTGCCGGTCTGCAAGGTGCGTCAGTTTTGGGATGGGTGAAAAATTATACCGTATTTCCTCGAATAGCCCCCCCCCTCTAATTACCGCCCCCCCCCCCCTCTATTTGCTCCAATTACGGCCTACCCAAAAAAAAAAAATTTAAAATTATGCGACAAAAAAAACATACCTAGGTAGCCAAAAATTATTTTTTACAAAATAATGTAATTTTTGGAATAATCCAATAATTATTACCAATAATACGACCAATTATTGGTTGGCCAAAGTCGACGTAAAACAATGTGCCCAATACCAAGAATTTTGCCAATTGTTGGTTGGTCAAAAGTATGACTATGGCAAATTTAGGCCTTTAAATCCCGGTTCTGAATCGTGATTTATCTTCAAAATACAAGTATTAATTATTCCCGACTTTCCGATTTTGTTGAGAAAATGCAAATTTTGAAAATTTCGAGCCAAGTAATTATTGGTTGGTCAATTGAAAAAATGACCAATACCAATATTTTCCACTTCTTGGTTGATCCGGCTGTCCGGTCTCTATAGTCAATACTATCAATCGTGCTGGGTCGTATCGTACTGCCACTTTAGGCGTTTCGTAAAACTGCCAACTTGGAGAGTCCGGACCAAGTTTTTTGGTTATAACATTTTATTACAAATAATTTTCTACAAATTTGGTATCATTCGAAAGCTTTATATCTTTAGAATAATGCTTCAGCAGAAGCTAATCGTTTGATCCACTCTCGAAAAAGTTACGCACAAAAATATGACTTTTCGCAGTTTAAAAATCATAACTGTTTCTAGAGTGGATTTATCGCTTAGCTTCTGCGGAAGCATTTGTTCTAAAGATATAAAGCTTTCGAATGATACCAAATTTGTAGAAATTGGTTGGGTAAAAAAAAGTTATAGCCCAAAACCTTGGTCCGGACTCTCCAAGTTGGCAGTTTTACGAAACGCCCAAGGTGGCAGCTTTTACGAAACGACCCAGCACCCCATCAATAATGTTTTTAATTTTAATTTTAGCACCAATTCCATGTAGATTGCATCGAACCATGGTACACTTTTCTTTAATTAAATGCTAATAAATCCATTTTTGTTTTAGGGTTATATGGAAAGGGCAAAACATTTGTCCATATTGTCGAGCAACAATAATCGTAATTGGAAAAGGTTAGTTAATATATTTTTATTTCTATATGTGCCAGCTATGCAAACGGATTATGGGTTCCGAAATTCCGGGGACCTGTTTGGCATCCTGAAATCTTAGGCATCCGGTTCAATTCATGATATGCTTGTGTCTGTGTGTAATATAACTCTTGGCCGATGGCTTCCTTTTCTAATTAAGCCAATGGAATGGATCAAACACAAACCGTCGCCAGTGGCGGCCAATCAGTGAACCCACAAAATGCCGACAATAGTGAAACTGTGTGATTATCTATGACTATTCCAGATTTCAATTGGGCTTTTATTATTTTTTATTGAAATTAATCAAGATTCTTTGTTGAACATTTTTTGGTGTCTTTTCTTTCATGTTTATTCCTGTTTATTCGTGGGTCTTTTTCATATAAAGCATTTCAGCGGAAATTGACGGTTGATATTGAATTGAATTCATTAAAAATTCACGCTTGAGAAATTGTCAAAATCCAGCCCCCGAAGTGATGCTTTGGGTTTTTTGCGGCCCGATCGATGTGAGTGTTTGGCCATATTTTTGACATTTTCAGTAAAATTCCTCGACGACGCTAAATGTAAATGACACAAATAAATAGCATTTTAAGAAAATGAATATTTTTCTCGTGTGAATCAACAGTTTTTTTTTGCTTGACTAGAACCCTTTGAAATAAATGTATTAAATATCGTCGCTAATTGTGACAAAATTATTCCATCGAAACTTCCTCAATTAGTCGCAAAGAAACACACAAAATTGATTCATAAAATTAATGGATTTGCCATCGCCAACTAACAAAAAGCATCCTTTTTTTTTGTCGAAAATATGCATTTAAATTTAGCGTTTCAGAACCTTCAAAACACTATAAAACGGATATTCGGAATCCGAACACAACCCTAATAGATATAAGTAAGTACCCAGTTGAATAAAGGATTGCCTCAAATGGATGCTATAACTTATATAATGTATTAAAGTAGCTGTTTCCGGGGTATTATTAGAGGAAATAAAGTAATTTTTCCAAAAATGTGAGGTTCATAGTATCGGTTCCGGATTCAGGACCGTTTTCTGGGGATCGGATTTTCGGATTCCGGAATTTTATTTTCCGGTCACATCCCGGTTACATATATGAAATATGCCTATAACAAGTGCTAATGAACGTTTCGACAGGCAGTTTTTAAATGTTAACTAACCATTTGACCCGTCTGGATAAAAATCTCTTTAATTTTTAGCAAAATTTTCCAATTTTTAATATTTTCTTAATGATTAAAATGGATATAATCGCCAACCACAAAAAGCGCATCCTTTTTCTGCTCTTATGCATTGGCATTCTGTTACTATTTCAACTGCACAATTACAACAACACAGCTGATGAGGAGCAGCAGCAGCAGTCAATGATGGCAATTAAAGGTGCAAATTCCGCAAAACAAATTCAAAATCAAAGGGTAAAAGTTTATTTTTTTTAAAGAAAATTTGTGCTTTTTCCATACAACTCCCCCTCCATTTGAACACCTTTCTACCCTCGAGGCCTTATTCAAAAACTGAACCAAATGGGGTTTTATAGAAGTTTGTGGAAAATTCCAATAGCATTACTTAATTTTATTGTTTTTTCCTATCATGCCAAAATGCTATTCATAAGTTGGTATTAATTTTGTAAGGACTGTACCCAATGCTGAAAATTTCGGAACTTCTTGGCCTTGAATTTTGGGGTTTTTTGGCATATGGTTGCATACTTTTCGTGAATTAATATCATCCATTTAGCAGTCTTTGGCACCTATTTTTAGGATTTTGTGATTACATTCAAAAACATGCGCTTAAAATATTGGATAGAATTTGCAAGTCCGTGCCCGGCACAAACGAAGCTGCTAATCTTGACGCTGACACGTAGGGACGGATTTGCGAGGCGGCAAGGCGTTCGTCAAACATGGATGAATGATTCAGTAAACAGCTATTTCATTTTTGTTCAAAAATTATTTAAATTTGTTAGATCCCTGGCGAAGTGATACGTTTTTTGGTTGCCGAAAAGTCGCAAAATGAAGCAAATGACACACAACAAAAATTGGAGGAGGAACAGACAAAATATGGCGATTTGTTGTTTATGCGCGGCTTCGAAGACAAATACAAGCATCTCCATCTTAAAGTATATGCCGGCTATCAATGGCAACAGACGTTTTGCGCGAATGCCGAATGGGTGCTTAAAGCGGACGATGACGCGGCAATCCATCTGCGCCGTTTGGCCCATTGGTCCGACATTAAGTTTCGACCAATTGTCGCAGAATTTCGATTGGTCTATTTTGGGCTTGTTTTGTATGACGCACCGCCAGAGCGTAATCCATCAAGTAAGAGGTAAGAAGTTAAGTCGAACATTTAAGGCCGCCGGTTTAAAATGGATTTTAGGAAGATTTATTTGTCATTTTAAGAATAAATTTGGTTTTTTTAATTGCATAAATTGGAAATTTTTTTAGCTCTTGCTTTCGATTCGGTTCCGTTTTTTTTTGCTTCCGGTTTTGGGTCTGAATTTTGTTTTCGGGTTTGAGTTTTTTACTTTCGCGGTTGAGATTATGGAATTTTCGGCATTTGTAGGTATATTTAGTCAGAAGTCCATGCCTCCCTAAATCCACAATGTTTGTTCAGTTACATCTCAAAGGATGACTACCCAATGGATTTGTTTCCCAGCTTTGCTTCCGGCAGTGTCTATTTGACAACTCCCGCAACAATTTGTGCCATTTTGTCGCGCGCCCCCGAAATTGGCGCCATTTTTATGGAGGACGTGTTGTACACCGGCATTTTGGCTGCATTGGCCAATGTGACGCGGTCGGACCACAAAAATCATTTCATTCGAAATTTCAATGTACCTCCTACCTATAATATATTTTTAAATTTAATTAACCGACTTAAATTATTTCAATTTTCACAGTTTGATGAAAAAAATGCCGAATGCGTAGGCGGCACACCGACTGCATTTTCGTTGTATGGATTTCCAGGTCGTCTACAAGAATATGAATATCATTATGGGCGACTAAAATCCGCAATATGCAGGAAGAATTAAATGTATTTGTGCACCTAATATTTGTTAATTTTTTATGTATTTTAATTTGTTGTTTTAATTTTATATTTATTTATTGCATTTAAAATCTGCCGATTTTTAAGCAGAACAATTTATTAGCCGAATGCGCGCCGATCATTCGGTTTACGTTCTTACTTTCTTAAAAATTTTTCATTTCTCAGATACCTAGTTAGCTTCAAGGGGTTAATATTTACAGTTTACGCGGATTAATCCTCAATTTCTTCGAGTAGTTTCAATTTTTGGAAATATTTAGATCACACTGCAAATGGGATAGGGGTGTGGTTTTTTATGAGTTCTAAGACATTCAGTGATTTTAAAAATTTCTTTTACTTTTTTCAGCGTTTTTTAAAATTCAACTTGACCGGTCAATAATGCCTATAACTTATGTCTGCGCGGTATAGGTTGAATTTCACCAATTTTTATGTGTGCTTTTTTCTGTTTAAAAATAATTTTTTAATTTTTGTTTGATCAGCTGTAGAAAAATAGTTAGCAATTATTATAATAAGCTTCTTTTCAGTTGATAGCCAAGCTTCACCGCGCTTTGTCTCAATTTTTTGTCCAAAATTGATATAATTTAGTCTCCACGAAACTTCCTCAATTAATCGCAAATTACACAAAAAATTGATTTCATAAAATTATTGGATTTGCCATTGCCAATTACAAAACGTGCATCTTTTCTTTTAATTTAATTTAAAAATGGATTTGTTTGTGATTTTGTCTGAATACAATGAGAATAATCTCTATTTTCATTATTTTTAAACAAAAAACAGCCAATTTAATACATTATAAAAGTTATTGCATCCATTTGAGGCAATCCACGCTGTAACTTTGCATTTATTTGTAACATTGTCACGACAATTTGCATCTTTGGAGGGAGAAAAACGAAACAAATGCCACGATTAAAATTCGAAAACTAAAATTTAGTTTGAACAATTTTGCATGCTTCCGAAATTAATAAAGCAAATCCATTCAAATCCAGCAATCCAAAATTTGGAGCATATGTACTGTTAAAGTGTCCCAATAATGTTTTTTAAGTAATAAAAATGCTAAAAAATTGGAAATGCAGTGAAACTAACAAATATTTCTCCTAATGAAACATTTGGGGTCGGTTTGGGTTTTGGACGGTAACATTTTTCTGTGAACCAAAACTCTAAATTGTTTTAACTCTATTGTTTTCTTTGACTTCAAAATTCAGTCCCAGATGTGATGATTTGGGTTTTTTGTGGCCCGATCGATGTGAGTGTTTGGCCATATTTTTGACATTTTCAGTAAAATTCCTTGACGACGCTTAAATGTTAGTGACACAAATAAAATAACGTTTTTATGAAAAAGAATAACATTTTTTTGCTGACTAACCCCTTAAAATAAATACAATAAAGAATTACAGTTCGTCATCATCCATCCAAAGCAGAGGAATTGTGACAAAATTGGTCCACGAAACTTCTTCAATTAGTTGCAAATTACACTTAAAATTGATCATAAAAATTAATGGATTTGCCATCGCCAAGAAAACAAAAGGCATCCCTTTTTTTGCTAATATGCATTGGGCTTAGCGTTTCAGAACCTTCAAAAAGACTATAAAGTGGATTTCTTTCCTAGTTTGATAAAGCTCCCCTTAAAATTTTATAAACAATAGTCAAAAATAACCATATTTTCAAAAGTGAGGCAAATTTGAGAAATTTAAGAAGTATCGATTTGATCAAAAAAAAAAATTCGGCATCCATGTCACATCCCTGATACATACATATACATATGAAATATGCCTATGACAAGATACAATGAATGTTTTGACTCAAAGATTTTAAATGTTAACTAACCATTTGACCCGTCTGGATCGAAATATCTTTAATTTTTAGCAATATTTTACAATTTTTAATATTTTTCTTAATGATTAAAATGGATATAATCGCCAACCACAAAAAGCGCATCCTTTTTGTGCTCTTATGCATTGGCATTCTGTTACTATTTCAACTGCACAATTACAACAACACAGCTGATGAGGAGCAGCAGCAGCAGTCAATGATGGCAATTAAAGGTGCAAATTTTGTTAATTCGTAAACAATTAATTGTGAAAAAGAATGCTAACATTAAAATTTTGTTAATTCAACGAAAAGTTTACATTTCCAAGTTTCATCTATGAAATGAAATTTAGTATTTAAAAAATTCTGAATTTTCTAAAAATGAATTCCTCTCAAGAGCTAAATGTGAATATTAACATAAATTTTCCTGGCATTCCTAATGCTGATCACCACTTTGCAAATTGATAAAGTCCTAAATGTTTAGTCTCTAAATGTCTGGATCCCGAAAGGTCGAAACATGGCCAACCCTGTCAAGAACAAAGAAGCGACACCAATTTGGATGAGTGCTATGGCGAAAAAGTAACCATCTACCTAAAAATTTAAATATTAATCTAATAATATATTTTTTAGATGGCCTATGAGTTAAAAATGAGCGATTCTCGCATTATTCATGGAAAAAAATTCAATTGCTCGTTAATTTGGCTTTTGGATCGCTATAAACTCTCAGACAAACACACATTAAAGAGGAAAATTAAGGTTTGATCATCAGGCATGTAATTAGGGGGGGAATAGGGGAAATTCCCTTTCCACCGAAATGGAAAAAAATGTGCTTTTTCCCCAGCAAAGGAAGAAAATTTTCCCAATTCCCGCCCCCCCCCCCCTCCCCTCCCCCGAAACCAAGAATTTGGAAAAGATTTCCAGTCCCCCCTCTCGCGAACCCTTCCACCCCCCTCACCCGAAATTTTTGATTTTCGTTACCAGGGATGTGCGCATACCAAATTAAAAAAACGCATAACGCTTAATTTGGCATGAAAACTACGCATAATACGCATAACGCTTAATTTTAAATTCTCCAAGTTTTTTAAAATTTATTCGGCATCATCAATATTATGTTGTCAAAAAACCAATTGTTCCAAGTAGGGTAGCACGGGACCGGTGCTATTTTGTTAAAATATTAATATTTTTATCAAAAAATCGCATTTGGTCTTAAACCAATATGCGCACATCCCTGTTCGTTACCATTTCAACCAAAAATTAATTATTAGTAATTAAGGCAAAATAAATATTTGTTTTTCCAGGTCAAATATCCCGGACATCCAAAATTTGTGTTTGTAACAGCAGCCAATGACATTTATTATCCACCACTTCGTGCATTGCTTGCAAGCATTAAAGACAAATTTGGCTGTCAACAGCGCATCATTGCATATGATTTGGGCACAATTACACAAAATAAGAAATGGGTAATTTAAGTATTAAAAAGGAGTAATTTAAATAATTAATATATATTCAAATTGTAAAATAATTAACTTCTCTTAAAATTCCAATACTGTCCGAGGACAATTTTTATACAAATCAATAATATTAACATTTATATGTTCTTATTATTAGGGACGCCCCAAAAAAGTTCCATGCCTTTTTTGACAATTCTGTGAATTTTTGTCCTGAGTTTAGTTGGAATTTGGCAAAATGCACCCACAAAGATTGACTTTCGATTTTTTTAAAGGACCCTTAAAAATCGATTTTTCTTGCCCAAAAATTCAAAAAATTCCCCAGTAAAAATCAATTTTTTTTCTATTAAAAGTTCAAAAAATGTGCGCCTAAATTAGTTTTTTTTTAAATTAAACCCTTTTGAATCTAAGAATTTTTGATGATTTATAAAGTTTTTGGCCTCAGAGAGTTTTGAAAAAATCGTGTTGCAAATTTTTAATGCCTATTTTGATACCTTTTTTACATTTTGGCGGCTTTTTCGCGTCTTTTTGTGTCTTTTTTTTTGCATCACTACTTATTATTAATGTTTTTATAACATAATGGTTTAGTTATATGGAATAAATATGTATAATGCAATTTTTAATATATTACAATTAAGCTAAGACAAATATATTTAATATAAATGGTTATAAATACGTTTTTATATTTATTGTATGTACATTATTATCATTCTACAAAGATGAACGAACTGGATTCGGTGTGCTCTTTGGAATGGCGCCTCTTCAATTTTTCACAAATGATTAATAATGCTCGAGTGCGAGACCCAAAAAGCTATTCGTGGAAATTGTTTGTTATTGCGGTATATTTAAAAGGAACAAAAAAAAATTAAATTTTAAAATCCCAAAAATAAATTTTAGGATGCCCTAATGGAATACGACACTGTTATTTGGTTGGACTCATCAATTGAATTTGAAAGTGACAATTTGGCCAAATTTTTGACCCCAATTCAAAGGCGCACAATTGGCTCAGTACAAGTGCCAAGCTGTAAGTTTTGGGTAAATTGTAGCAATTTTGTTGTAATATTGCCATGTTTTTGTTAATTTTTCGGGAATAATTATTGCACATTATTACAGTTGCATTACATGGAATGTATGTGGCTACACATCCTGGTAAATCAAATTAATAAAAAAATTCGAAATATATTCTAATCCCAAAAATGTACTCAATTTACAATAAACCCTTGAGGATTAGGGTTCTGAGAAAATACGGCGTACAAAAAGCACTGGGTTTAATATTTTTAATTGTTTTAATTTCTCATTGGGATTAAGCCTCGTCAAAATGCATTATTAATGATTGTGTAAAATTAGATGTATTAATACATTTTTTTCTTTGTGTGAATTATTTCGGGCCAAAAATTACAGGAATGTTTAAGTTCTTGCCAATGTACACCGCATTTGAGCCAGAAAAGGAATATGCACATACCGGCAACTCCGATCCGCCTCAATTTGAGACGAATTTTGTCATTTTGCACAAAACAGAGCAAACGCGTCAACTCATGAAATGGTATATATATCAGTGATGTAAACCCGAACCCGTTTTTCAAGTGCCCGACCCGAAACCCGAAGCCGAACTTTTTCTCCCCGTTACATAGACGAAAAAATATGCACTGGTAAGAATGGGGATTTGAGTAGAAATGCTAAGAAGAGAAGGATTTACGTCAAGATAATGTATTTCCAGATGGTCAAGTGGTTTGTGTTCTATGTTTCACTGGGATATTTGATGTGGTTTTGAATCCCTCGGTTTATAAAATGATTTTGTGATTTTAAAATTTTTTATGCAAGGAAATACATATATGTTAACTTCTCTCATATTTTTCCGACTTTCTAACATTATTTTTGGAGTGGAAGTAGCCAATTTTTTCGGGATTATTTTGAAAAAACCCGATACCCGAAACCCGAGGTTTTTCTCGACCTGAAACCTGAAACCCGAGGTTTTTCTCGACCCGAAACCCGAACCCGAAATTTTTCAAGTGCCCGACCCGAAACCCGAACTCGAACTTTTTCTCAACCCGTTACATTACTGATATATATAATATAAATATATATTATATTTAAATAGATTTATATAATTGGTGAGGAATATACAGTGTCTGCACGGTTAAAAGAAGAGTTGAGTGCTATATTTATATATTAGGGCTCCGATACCATGGTATCGGTATTCCGGATTCAGGCATTATTTTCGGCACCTACTTACATTTCTAGTCCATCCATAGTATGTAGGCCTTTTTAAAATTAATTAAAATTAAATTTTCATGGCATTGCTTTGTGCCGCCGAACCGGACTGCATTGTGCCACTTGGTCAGACAAAACAGTGCATATACACGCCAATTGGTGCAAATTTGACATGCCACCGACAGGATCAAAGTCTCATCGAAATTCTCCGATACAACATGGAATATCGGCAAGAAATTGAAGGTTTTGACTTGTTTAATATTTAATGTGAACCCATCTGCGAGTCTTGGCGTCAAACAGCATTTAAATTGTCAAAAGGGGACTATTTACGGCATTTACTGATCACTTTTTGATGGAATTATAGCAGGGTTACCCTTTGTACTTATTTTTAAGTAATGTACTGATTTGAACGGTAAAAACCCAACTCGTACTTTTTTAGAGTATCTTTTTTTCTCTGTTCTCTGACCAAGCTAGACAATCTCGCCTTTTTCTGCTTCTCTATGTCGGGGTATCACCATTTGAACTCAACGTACTTAATTTTGGGATCCCAGAAAGCATTCTGATTTTGAATATCTATTTTTGAAATAAAATGCTTTTGAAGCGATTTTATACGCAAAATCTTAACAAGATTCATAAAAATTTTCCCCGGTGGTGCATAAAGCACCACCAGATCAATAATTCTTCATAACGATTTCATCTTTAAACAGTCTGCTATTTATATGGACACATTCACATTTTTACTGGACTTTGAAAGTTTAAACCAAACTAAAATAATATTTATTTATTTAGACATTTAAAACAGAATATTTTTTGCACCCAGATCCTTCCAACTTTCTGCCACAACTAAGTGCCAACCATCCGCGCAGCACGCAAATGCCAATGAAAATGGATGGCATTAAGGGATTGTTCAAAGTACGGCGGGGACAACTGTTCAGCGGTACTGCGGCCGATTGGTTGCAAAAAGTTGAGTGTTGCTGATGGATATGGACAAATATGTGTTGTTCGTTTTCTTGTGCCAAAAATGGCTTTATTTTTATATTTATTTTTGGGCATTAAAATTTAAACGAAAAGGTAAAAATAACAATAATTTAAATTTTAAATGTTGTTGTAATTTCTTTAACTAGCGGGTGTAGGCATGCATGGGGACTGTTTTAAAAGCGCTTTGCGCTTATTGAGCTTCGCTACCTAGGTATGTTCAGCCTGGGAGTTCCT
>JAKKIK010002098.1:0-12652 GCA_024500135.1 Heterodera carotae
TTCTTCCGCTTACACTCTTTTCACCTTTTTCCGCAACGAAACTTTTCAAAAGATACTGTTCCACAGACAAACATTCAACTTTATAATATAGGATTATTAGGCATTTGCCAAAAATTTTAAATTTAAGTAACGTAGAATAGCATTTAAGAATTTAAAGCAAAAAAATCCTGGATTTTGGATAAAGAAAATGTAATTTTTATTTTTGCCTTTTATTCTCATTGGTTTTTTAATTTCTTTTTAAATTTTTAAAACTAATATCCAGAGTAATTTTACCGTAAGTTGTATGTGTATTTCGTTAAAAGAATTTATTTATGAATTTTATATAAAATTTATGGTGAAAACCCAATTATTTTTTTTAACAAAATCGACAAAACTGAAAAAATAGGCGGGATTTTAATATGAAAAAACAAAATTTCCTCAAATCAAACAAGAAGTTAGAGCCCACGTTGACTGTCTCCGTTTTTCTCGGGTTTTTTATACTTAGTGTTTTTAATTACCATTTTAAACAAATATTTTTGACAATAATTTGAAAGTGTTAATTTTTTTTCACTGCTCTGTTATAATATTTTACACAGGCCTCGATTATTTTTCAGTTTTTTTAATTAAGTCTATTGGTAGGTTTTTAAAAATTTATTTTAAAAAACCTTGCCCAAATCCATTTGCTTTTTGAAGTCTCAAACTTTGTCGATTTTTTATTCTTTTAAGTTCAACCTATGCAAGGCCTTCGATCTGTTACTTTCAAGGTTGAGCAAGATCGCAAATCCGAAAATGTTTATATGTAAATAATGTCTTTTATGTGCATCTCGGAGGCATATTGAATTTACTAGAAATTTCTCAAAATGCAGTAATATTTTTTTTGTTTATAATATTGGGCTGGTTCAATTAGGCTGAGTAAAAAAATACATCTTTTTTTACACACCTGTTAGGGTAAATTGTGATTCTTTTTGAAATAATCAGCAAGAATTAATCTTTATAATCTTCCATAATGGAATATTTATATTTAATCTAGTTTTTAAGTTGCATTTAAATATTATCAAGAAATTTTTTTATCTCAACAATTGTTCTATCTTTTCAGTTATGAATTAAATTGCAAATCTTAGCTCAAATTTATATAATTTTTAATAGGCTAATTATGACCCATGAATTAATATCTAGTGTATTTCTTCCTTAATGATGTGAAAATCTGTGTTACTGGTCTGTTAGATTAATTTATGTTTTGAATAAAAAATCTCTGCCTCTTTTTATATCAAAAATCGGATAGATGGTGTATTATTCTTATATAACATTATTTAGTTTCTAAACTTTATTTGTTCATGTTGTCCAAACAGATGTTCTTTTTCTTGAATAAAATCTTTCAATACAACGGGATTGTTTTCACTAATTTGATCTATTTTTACTTAGGGTGTAACATAAGTTTCCGCACAACTTTTTTCTGCTAAATTTAAAAAATTTCTGCACTAATTTTAATAATTCCTTTTTTTTATTTGTCATTTCATTCTCTTTTATTTTATACTGTTGTTTCACCTTTTCTTTGTTTACTCAATTTTTACAGCTTCCTTTCCCGACCATGCCAAAAACAGACATTCGCGCACTTATTTTTCACGAATTTTCTCTGACCAAAAACAAAATCAGACAAGGCTAAAACGAAGCCTTATTACCAAATCAGGTCCGTAGAATCCGATTCTGTTATTAGATTTGACCTACCATTACTACCTGAGCTTGTACTGCTTCAGCTCCGTAAATGAAGTTGAAGCCGTACAGGTTCAGTGAGATATCATAGTTCTAATACGGGTTCAGCATACTCCAATTATACAGAATAAATAAGATACTGCACTCTAAAGTCACTGTATAAAATTTTAGTGTTGTGATGTTCTTAAAAAGTGGCATTTTCAGAGGCCTTTTTCAATCACCATCTCCAAAAATCCATTTGATTAGGATAATTTTTATTATTAATTTGTTCTTATAGCCCAAACTTTGCACTTTTCATTCCATATTTGAGTATTTCTATATCTCAATTATTGGCCATAGAATCATCCGTCAAAAGTGCCTACCTAAAAATGACAACTTTTACATTTTCACCCCATCCTCCACGAATTCTATGCCTAAGAGATTTATCTTTTGCCTGAGGCAACTCATTATCGATAATAATGGCGGGTATTTCGAGTCATGATTGTGTTTTGTTTAATTTATATAAAAAAAATTATTTAAAAAAAAGTTGTGCGGAAACTTAAGTTACACCCTAAGTATATCATGGTTAGTCTAATATTCTTGGAGATATGGCCAATTTTGTATGGGTCGATAAAATGGGTTAAAAATTAATTTACGTAACGATGTCCGAAACACCCATTTCCAGCATAGATAGCATTTGATTTGGTTCATGTTTATATGACTTTCAGATACACTGGGGAATTGGCCAAAAACTGTTTTTGTAAAGAAACATTTTTCTCTATGACCCCATTTCTGCAGTCCTTGCAATGTAAGAATAGAGTTTTGAAAGCTCTATCTTTTGACATATCAATTATCTGTTTAGCTTCAACGATAGTGAGAGTATGGCCAAAAATGTGTTTTTTACCTACTCAACAAATTTGGCCATAACTCCATCAAAAATGATCAGAATTGAATAAAAAGGATGCCATTCGATAAAGAAGACTTAGATCTATCCAACAATATCAAATTTTATAAGATTTATTTTGAAAATGGTGGTAAACAGTCAAAAAACAAAAACGACAAAACTTAACGGACAACCCAATATTTTAAAAGTCTTTGTTATCTGTTAATAACGATCAGCATATCATTGTGTTTAGTTTTTTCAAAGATTTTTTTTTGATAATTTAACCTTTAATATTTTTTACATTAACGCAATTTTGCCGTCAGGCATAAAGTTCTATGTAAAATGATATATACTACAAGTTCATTTGTTTTGGTCTTTATTTTCACCTCATTCCTTTATTTGGGGTTATTTTTGGTGTGTTGTTTTATTCTATTTGGGTTATATTATTGTATTGCTAAGACATTTTGCATGCAATAAAATAAATCGATTATGACTCCTAAAAATCGAATTTTTCTTATTCAAAATTCCAAGAAATCTCCTTAAAAATCAACTTTTTGCTTCTATTGAAATCAAAAAATTATATGACTCAACAGCATAATGCATAGAAAAAACAGCCTAGTGGAGGGCAATTATTTTAAATTCTGTATTTCAAAATAAAAATTTAAAGAAATTGGAATATTATTTAACCTAAAAATATATTAAGTTAAATATGTATTCCTTTTAAAGGAAAAATCAAAAGCATGAACGTGATACGGTCACTTAAAAGAAATAAATTTTCAAATGCCTAAACATCTCTTAAAAATAAATTCTCGTGATACAAAATTTCTTTACTTATTAATTCCTAAAACTAAATTCTTGAATTAAAATTAATATAAACTATAATAGCCTTTACATTGGGATATTTAAAATAAACATTAAAACAGAATTTGTAAATACTAAATTATTAGTTTCAAAAAAGAAAAATTATGCTTAGCATTTTTTTCTCTAAATTTTTAAAATACAAACTGCATAAATGTTTTCGAGATTCCACAGATAAAAGTACCAGAGTTTTTCAATGTTAGGTTAAAAAATACTCCAGGTTAATCCATAAACTAAATATTCAAATGCGGTTAATACTTGCCAGTAATTTTCCAAAATAATAAATTTTAATGTAATTAAATTATCAAGGTAAAAAATGTAATGAGAGAAAAGCATATGTCGAGAGTTATTTTTGAATTTTAAATTAGTAAAATATAATAACATTCACATTGGAATATTCGTCACTTAGATAAAGTTTTAAATATTCCATTAAAATAAAATTTTGCAAAAATAAAAAATACACTAGTTAAAACAAACAAGTTAGGCAGTTTTTTCTCTAATTAAAAACTAAACAAACGAAACCTAAGCTAAAATTTAAAATATCCAAAACACTAACCAAATAATAATCAATAAAAAATAAAATTTTGAAACAAAAAATTAGGATAATTATTTTGATTAAAAAGAGCAACCGAGTAATTAATCACCAAATCTTGAGTGAAATTTAACATGTAAAAAATAAAATCAATTCTTTTGTGAAATACGTTTAAATATGCATGATAATATGTTCTTGTTAAGCAGGTTATATTTGGTCTTTCTTAAAATAAAATTGCTCAAAATGTTTAAATGGCGGCTTAAATAAATTTTGTAAAGTGTTGAGCATGTCACTGGATCGACTGTTTTAAGTTTAAAATTCATAAAATGGATTATATAAATTAAAACATCTTATACTTTATTATAGTACAAAAACCAAATCTTTATAATTTCATGGCCAAATCTTTCACTAAAAAAAATGAACCTGAAGCGTTTTAGCACTAACATTCTCAAATTTCAAATTAAAGGCGGAAGATAGCAGCACACGCATACTTGTCCAACTATGAGCCAAGTGACGATCAATGCTAGAAGTGGCGAGAGTCGTCCCCGCTTTGGATTTTTATAATAAAATACACTTTTATGCAAGAGAAAGCCTACCCGCATATAACAAAAACATATATAAAAGTTACAACATAAAATCATTTGATATATTTAAAAAATAAATAATTCTTAATAATGTATTATTTTAATTTAATCCATTTTACCTTAAAATTCAACTCATTTTCATACAGATTTAAAAAAATACAACTCAAGAGAATGTCCAAGTGATTGATTGATTGATAAATTGAAGATGTTAAACTAATAAATGAAACTTTTCCTATTTGTATTATGCAAAACGATCGGGATCATGTAATTTAAAAATTTTTGAACGGTGGAACTGAAGGTGATATTACGTAATGAATGGAATATCTTATTTATTATTGCTGTTGTAATATTGTAATTTTAAGTCTGCAAATACTAATGTGGATAAACAGACCTTCGACGAATATTACAAACGATATAATTGAAATCAAAAAGGGACCGTGTTTAATAATAAATATTATAAAGTAAGACTAAAAAAGTACCTGATAACAAAATAGAAATTAAAAATATAATCAAAATAATTGTAAATAATCAACAAAAAAACTTTTTTAAGCAAACTTGAGACATCTTTTTAACAATTGTCGGGATGTAATTAGAAAAACAAAAAATTTATATGAAATGCCAAAGAAAAAAACCAAAAACCAATGAATAAATTTAAATATAACCCACAAAAATTTAAATAAATCATTTAAAATTAATTTTAAAACCTTAACAATTTCTTACAAAATAGCATCGATAATCACCGCGTCATACATAAATAAAAATAAAAGAAAATTTCTATTATAAACACCGTTGTTTAGTCTACTATAAATACAATAATTATATACTTTTTAATTATTAAACAGCAGACACTGAAATTTTATATGCTTAACTCTAAAATAAAGCTCAATTTTGTCTTCATCATCACTACTGTCAATTAACACTTCCAAATTTATAAGATACCAAATCTCGATTAAAATTCGTAAAAAATTCTTAAAACAAAATTTTTCAGAGAAAAGTAACTAAATTTTAATATGAACTATAATATACACTCGTAAAAATCAAATATAATACAGAATTTAAAATTAAATTTTAAATCTTTAAGAAATTCTTACAAACACACATCACTCTACACCGAATCGTGGTTACGCGATGAGATCGGTACGAAAAATAAACGATTAATTCATGAAAGTCTTAATATATAAGTAACTTCTGTCAAAGAAAATTATACTAAATTTCAATATGAACTAGTAAGAAGGTTGAAGAAAATCTTAGCACTTTATTAATAATATAATTTCGTAAAATTTACATAAAATCAATGGGAAAAGTTGTAATAATAATAAACAAAAAATCGAAGACAAGCATGACAAGCCTTGAAAGCATATCCCAACAAGGGAACAAAGCAAAAACATAAAGCGTAAATCAGAAAAATAGTTTATACCAGAAAAACGTTAGGAATTTACATAGGTATTTCCGTATTTATTTTCATCAATTTAATTTACCAAAACCAAATTCCAAACTAAAAAATCACCAATTCATAAGTCTTTATTTAATGCGCACCATCTACAAGTTTAAAAGGAACGAGAAAGTTGCAATAAAAATATAAACAATAACGATTTTCTTAAAATATAACACTCAAAAATAATTAAATAAAAAAATTGTATACTCAAAAGATTTTTTTTTTTACCTTCTCGTCTTGTCTTAAGCAATCTCTATTCTTGTGTGTTGCTTCACACAGATAACGTTGATTTTTCAGCCATATTTATTCTTTTTTAGATTATGAATAATTATAAAGATGATATTAAGTAAAAAACTCGCTTTAAATATTTATTTTGACACTTATTTCGACAGTGTCTATTATAATATGTACTTATAATTACTGGTGAACAGACCAGCGTTGAGTATTCTAAAGAAAGAACAGTCGGGTTCACGTAATTTTAAAAATATAATTTGTCAAACCCTAAACAATTTGCCTAAAAATTCAAGCAAATAATATTATTGTAGATGATGAAATAGACAAAGCCATCTTTTAATTTAATACTCATCGAGTTAGGTTGTTAAAAATTGTAAATAAAACATAATCCAAAATAATAAAAAATTAATTTTATATTTATTTAATAAATGTACATTTCACATACTGTATTTTATATCTTAAACATGAAGAATTTCAATTAAAAAAAGAAACGGACAGCAGTGGGGGTCTACCACATACGGTCAGAAACGCGAAGATCATTGATCAAACCAATGTGATTATTTTCTGCATAAAAGTTCTATGAATATTACCGTTAAAATGTGGTTAAAAACATATCTATAAAGTTAATATAAAGATAATAGAACCTATAGTAAAATTATATGATGGCAATAAAATATGCTGGATTTTTAATCTGAATAACAGTTCAAAGAATTAAGGTAGAAGAATTGGTTGGTTACAGCATGATGTTTTTATAACAAAAATTTTGAGCGGTCTTATCTTTAATTTATAGCTAAATTAATATTTGTTTCTATTTAATAGATGGTGCGCATTTCTTAATTAGATATCAAATAATTGTTGGTTAAAATCTCGCGTTCTAGTGTCCCTGCCAAGGTTGCCAATTGTCGGGTTTGGTAATTTTCGTTGTTTTTTAATCATTATACGGATTTAAGGTTAAACAACCTTGGTAAAGATTAATAAGTTCTCTAATTTTTATTTTTGTCTTAAGTCATTAAGTAGTTTTTGTCCAAGATTATTTTTTTGTTGTTGGAAATCATACTTTAATTTGTAATGTGGTAAAATAAATTAAAAACGATTCACTTTTGGAGGGGCAGGGGAAGTGGAGTGGTAGGCGGTGCTGAAAATATTGGAAAAATTTCTTTTTATAAGGATTAATAATTTTCTTTCTATAAAGGCCATGTCCCGTTGCGGCTTTAGCTATCGTTTTCCATGCTTTGTATTTTTCAGATTTTAAGAAAATATTTTAATAGAAGATATAATTAAATTGAAGCCAATCAGGATTTGAAATGTCCACCTTCCGTGAATGTTACCAAGTGGTGGGCAGTAATGCCGTATTGACCTCGAGAGATGATTCCAATCGTCTGCTGGTGCAAATAGAAGCCATCCCGATCTAGAAGAGTTCGTGCTGAATAATAATTTTTTAATTTAGCACTAAATTGTCAAACAATGGCAAAGATTAGTAATAATTCGTCTAGTTTGGTGATGTTTTTTTTAATTAACATATATTCTGTCCAATCCAATATTTACAATTTAATTTGTTTCATTTTATTATCTTTTTCTTAAAGTTTTATAATAATTATTTCAAACGGAAACATGACACCTTCTTCGCCAACGAGCACACGTCTTTAATAAGTTAAAATCAACAAACGAACAAAATATATTAGTTTTATATTTGTTGTTGCTTTACCTTAATTTACCCAAATCAATAAAAGTTTTGTTATTTTGAATGGGTGGGTATCTTGTTGGTTTATAGATTACATCTATTTAAGTTGGATTATTTGAATAAAAATTAATTTGTTTTTTATTATTTTGCAATTTTAATTTGAATTAAATACTGACATATTGCACATGTTCGGGTTGGTACTTTCTAGTGAAATTTCAGTATGGTGCTGGTGATCTTTGTGAAATGCAATTTGTTTTTGTAGGGAAAACAGATTTACGCACTTTCAATTTTTGACCTGATGCTCTAAGTAATATCATTCATTTTTAATAATTTTTGGTATGAATGAAATTTTATTTAATTATTTTATAGATGTATTTATTTGAATTTTAACACACACCTAATTGTTGATTAAAACAAATTATTTTTTGAAGGATTCTTTGGTAATAAATTTTCGAGAGATACGAGTTTTTGTAGAATAATTGATTTTAAACCATAATTCTGCATAATATAATATAATTTTTGACATTTATTTATTATTGTATTTGCTTGCATCCGATATTTTTTTTCTTAATTAGCGTTATATTTCACATTAGCTTGATTTTTTTATATTTTTGAACTAGTTCTTAATTTTTATTGGAATGGTATTATGATCGGTATTATTGCCGCAGATTTTTTTCAAAAATATGTGAAAATTAAGCGATTTTTTTTACTAAAAACTGCCCAAAATCCTTTATTATCAAGTACAAAATGCATGTTGTTTAAATAAATAGAAAAGTTTTAGTACAAAAAAGACAAATAAATAACATATATACTTAGAAAAGTAAGACAAAATTTCGAGATTAGAGGACATGCCTTATTGAACGAATAAAATTGTCCGTGCAAAGTTATACACACAGCTTTTTTGTGTCCTAATTTTATTTGCACTCGGCGTTATTTTAATGTGATATTTTCTCTGAATTATAATTTACTATTGCTGCTGGGCAGGCCAAAAAACTAGTCCAATTTAATTCCTCAACAAAGGGTTTCTTTGCGTTGAAAAAGACAGCACGAGGGCTTTTGTACGGCACAGCCATCGTACAATGGACTATTTTTACGCCACGCAAGGCGTAAACTGACGCCAACACGTGGCGGAGGGTCGTGGCGGATTTACGACTGAATGAGGAATTGAAGAAAATTGTAGTAATTTAACTTATAAATGCAATAATTTTTGCATATTAGTTCAAGATTTATTTTTTTCTTTATCACTTTCTTTTCTATAAATTTTTATCAATATAACTATGATTAACAATAATTTTTAAGCTTGGAGGATTAGGGAAAATTTTTTTGCCTTTTTGATATTATTGTTTTTCTTTATTTGCATTTTTTCATACTAATAAATTTTAGATTTGAAAATTTTCGTCATGGGATATGCTTCCCTGTCTTTATTGTAGAGAAGATGCTGTTGTTTTTCTCCTTTGAAAGGGCCTTAAGACCAAGAGGGTCAATCGCTTTAATTGGTCTTCATCAATTTAATTTATTAAAATTAATTGTTAAAATATAAATTGTTTTCTTTAATTTTTTGTAAATTAAAACATGAGATAATCCGCCTAGGATTTATTATATTTTTAACAAGAAAATATTTTATGAAAATCTATATTTTTTCAACAGCAGGAGAGAGACATATTTATTTAAATAATAAAAAAGCGCTTCTTGGATTTTTTTTAAATGAATATAAAATCATTCTAAATTTTATTGTTTAATTTTATTCATTTTCTTGTTTTGTTCTTTCTTTTTATTCATTATTTTTTGCTTATATTTTTCATTTTGTACATTGCCATTCTGTTTCACATTATCAAATTCATAGTGAAAGGCATTTAGATAAATTTTGAAATTTTTTCCTTTTATTAATTCTCATTTTTAAGAATTTTGGAAATTTAATATTCGTTGATGGGATTCTTTTCAAATAAATTCGAAAAATCTAACTTATCATAGAACTTGCGCATGCATTGTAACCCATTTTTTTTTTCAGCGGGCATGTTTTATTGATACGAGTAATATTGTCCGTGCAAAATTATGCAACCGGTTTTTCGTGTCTTAAATAATTATTTATTTAATAGATGTGCATTTTCTCATTTTCAGCTCGCACATTTATTAGTGAAAACATTAAGCTAGCAATTAGTTTCTAAATTATAACAATAAAAAATGAATTTCATTTCATGCCTTTCGAAGCGAAAACTAATTGGAAGTACTCCTTCACATTATTAATTAGTCATTATTATTGAGGTTTCACATTCTTTAACTTTGTTGTAAATTTTAAATCATTAATTAGATTTCAAATAGCTCAATATGTTAGAAAGTTGTTTTCATTATGTATTTATTTAATTTCTTCGGAAAAATGCAGCACGTCGCTGCTACCTGGCATAGTTTTTTCCTGCTGTTTTAGTCTTTTTAAATATTTTTAATCAATGCTATCTTTTTTAAGATTTATTCCTTCCAATTCTCGTTTTGAGCTTCCAAACTATGAAATTTTCTTGTTGAATGTTGAAATTAACCTTTGCTAAATATTTAGTTTTTGAAATATTATTTATAAATATTGAATAAATTTTATTATTGTCTTCTCATGGGCCGGGATGAATAATCTGTAGCTCAGTTGGTATTTCTTTATTATCATTATGAGCACCTGTGAGCATGACGTGAAGTATTGGGTAACATTTTTTGATTGTATCTCTTCATTTTTTTATTTACTATAGACAAACATTGTTTTATTTTAATTTTATCATAACAAAATACTGCTGCTGAGGCGTATGACCTCTGGAGTTCTCAATGACATTGAAAGCCAATGCAACTGCGCTAACAGCCAAATTAAAATTAATAACTTTTTATAAGTACTGCATACCCGGAGCAAGGGGTCGCAGTTGCAAAAGGCTCAAATGGCGGGGGTAAAATTTATTTTTTTATAAGTAATGAATTTTATTTTAAATGGAATTTTTATTTTCACAAATAAAAGTTTTTTATAAGCTCTTATTATAATATTTTGATAATGCACCTCGCTCGCTTGTGGGCGTCAGTTACATTTTTTCCAAAACGTCCAACCTGTGGTGACGTTTTGCTATGCGTTTTGCATAATCGGGACTAATAGTTTTAGAAATTTTTCAACGTAAGGGATTTAGGATACTTATAATATATTTCAAGTGTTTTTAAGTTGTCATAATTTAAACAATTTTAAAAATAACCCTTTAATAGAAACAAATGTTGCCAATTTCAATATTTTTTGAAAACATTTTTTACTTATTGATCATTTTATATTTGGAAATGAAAGTATTATCTGTAAAGCTTTTAATTTTTTTTTGTTAATTTATACAATGTTTAGTTTTCTTTTGAAGCTCTTTTATAATTCGATTTGTTGATTTAGAATAAAAATATAATTTATTTAATAATATTTAGAAAGATTAAGCTTAATAGGAAAATTCTGTAAAATAACGAATAACTATGTGCCACGGCTTTGTATGATTTTTATTCCTAATACTATGGTTTTGGTTGTATTTTGAAAAAAAACCAATTGTTTTAATATATGGCTTAACACGATTTAGCTTTTCATTCTTCTAACTGCTTTCATTTTATTTCTAGTTTCAGTTTTTAAGCGCATATTCGCTAATTAAAATTTCAAAGTAATTTAATATGTTTAGGTATCTTGATCTTGCACAACCGAGATTGTCGCTCGCATTGTTTTTCATACTTTCAACTGTCGTTAACATTAATTTTGCTTGACGATTACATTAATTATTTGTTATAGTGTGGAATAAATCATCACTTGGATTACGAGAGTATAAAAAGGCGTTATTTTATATTTCACGTGCATTAATGTACTCTTAAAAAAACCATCCAACTGAATTTATTAATTTTTAACCAAATGCATATGATATAAGGTTTTCATATAGAACGTATAATAAACGCATTTACATATTCATTGATTAAATTTTATTTATTATTGAATGAAAATCATTTTTAAATTCCCATTGATGAGCCTTCAAAATGTGTAGTCATCGTATTTTTTTTACTCGGATAGGTTTTGTTTTTAAACATTTTATTTGGCAGTTTCTCAATCAATTGATATTTTATAAAATATCTACTAATATATATTTTGTATAATCGAATAAAATTTTTTGAAAATATTCATTAATGGATAAAAAAATCTTTTAACAATAAGCGATATTTAAATATTTACATATCTGATTTTTTTATTAATTGAGTTTTTTTATAATTATAATTTATAAAAGCCTAATTTTGTTATTAAATTCTTTTTAAATATTGAAGAATGAAATGCCAAACAAATTTTTTTTGGCATACAATTTTGTATGTTTTTATTATCGTAAAATTTTTTGATATATTTTATTTCTGATTGCAATTTATGAACACCATTTTTCGAGAATTGATGCTTATTTGGTTCGCGTTAGATTATGTCAATTTACCCTATAATAAGACCCCAAGGCTGCCATTGAAAACTTCCCAAAATAAGATTTTTTTGGGGATCAAAAATTTTGAAAACGTCATTTGGTGCTCCATCTCGCATTTTATTCAAAAAAAATCATCATGACAATAATATTTCTCCACAATAATTTTTTTAGAGCAATTTGGGGATAGAAAAACAACAAAAAATGTATGCATGGGGACAAGCCCGTAACCAGAAAAAATTTTCGGGGGGCGAATCGACAAATTTTTTCAAATTTTTGGTTTCGGGGGGGGGGGGGGGGAATCGGGAAAAAATTTTTCCTTTTGCTGGGGAAAATGCAAATTTTTC
>JAKKIK010002099.1:0-12647 GCA_024500135.1 Heterodera carotae
CAGGAGGAAAACGAGCGAGCCAAACGCAAAAGGACGCAGACGAAGGCAAAGAGACGGGTCGAGAGCAAAGTTGGCCAAGGTGGTCACGGGGCGGGGTGGTTTCGAGATGGTCATAAATGGGATGGGTGGGGGGGGGAGGGGTATGGCCAAGGTGGTCACGGGGGTGGCCGAGGGGAAAAGATGATGTGATCGAGAGGAACCGGTAAATGCCCAGGGTGAACCGGGGAATGTTCGGGGATCATCCATCATCCTGCTGCTGGGTGGAATAATGCCTTACACTTTCCCACACTTCCAATTTGTATTCCCAAAGGACCTTTCCAAATTGGGCGCTTTGTGCCAAGTCGGGAACATCATTTCATATCCAATGACTGAATGACTGATGTGAAATATTTTCATTCATTCGGCCCTATTCAAAATCTCACGCCGTTTTTAGTTCTTCGGAATTTTTTATCCGATGGACGACGCATTTGGAGAGGAAGGCGCCAACAGCGACAAGGCCAAAGATCAACGGGAGGAGGCTGTTGGATCAACGACGGAAGAGGTCGAGACGGAGCAGGTCAATCATTCATTGGCCGGCTTAATCAGAGGAGGCACAATTGAAAGGCCCCTCTCTTTGTTTGCTTTCTTTTCAGATGATTTGGATGCGAAGGGAAGTGCCATCGTCTTCCTCACAACTTCTGAAGCAGCAACAGGCACAAAATGCCATCGATTCAGCCATCATTCCTTCAAATTCGTCAAAATGTGTCGTCGAGCCAAAGGGACAGAACAGATTTGCGCTCAAATTTGAAGACACCGAATACATTGTCGACGGTACGGTTAACAGCACAGAAATGGGGTTTCATTGGCATCTCAATGGGAAAATTGATCGACGCTTTGCGGGTATTGGGCAATCAGAAATGGGCATAAAGCAATGCTTGGGGCGGGGGACTGACCGATTTATTGGATCAGTGGATTTACTTTTTGGCAATATCCTCCCTATTCAAATGGCTAATTGATTTTAGTGTTTTGAGATATGAATGAGCATGTCCAATTCGCTCTTTTTCACTCATTTGCATTGCCAAATTTGTTGGGTACATTAAGGCACAAAAAATCGCCCAATTTAGCTCACATTTTGCCCTGCTGTACAATGATCGGAGTGTGCTGGAGAATCACCACGCAAGTTCGGTGTTCCGATCTACCAAAATTTTAATTTATTATCACCCAAATGGCGAAATAGGTAGACGCAAATGATTCAATATCATTCGAGTTTTTTCTCATATCGGTTCGAGTCCGGTTTTGGGTACCAAAAAGCTTAATCTGTACGCGGACAATTTGCAGGGAAATTCGCAATATGCTCATCGAAATTGTGGTCAGTTTTTGGGCCGGAAAAGCGACGGATGTAAGGCTTTTGTTTTGTGGCAACAATGAGAGTAAATAAAATAAATTGTCACCCCAAGGGCAAACTGTCAGTCGTTGACAAATGGTCAGAAAAAGTTTAAAAAAAAAGTGCCTAAAAATGTAAGTTGGCAACCGACATGTCCACGCACTTTGTGCAAATCAAAACGATGAAGAACATGCTGACACTGCCGCCGGAGGGTATCGACAAAATGAAGGCACTTTGTCTGATTGTGCACGTTTGTAACATGTCAGTCAGTCAATGGGAGGGAGGGCATAGGGGGGGGCGGCAAATTCAGACGGGGAGGGCAAGGCAAACTCACTGATCGCTCATTGTTTCCTCCCGTTACCATTTTCAGATCGCATGCATCCAAACCATGTGAATTGCACTATCGTTGGTGGGTTTGATCTTTTAACGATTGAATAGGGGTAGAGGGTGGATAAAGATTGACCATTTGGGAGAGGCAAGACGGATTTTTTGATGTTATTTTGAGACGAATGGACGACAACGAATTGTCCGTCCCCCTCCCGTCAAAAGTGCCGTTTTCATCTTTTAGCTTAGGGGTAGCGAAGCAACGGAATAACAAGCGCAGTGTCCTCCGTTCGCAAAGTGCCAATTAATTACTTTGGCAAATTGGACATTCCGTGCCCGTGGAGTCGCCATTTGCAAGAGAACAAAGCAACTTGGCGCGAAAGGGCGCTGAACGGTCGGTGCACTATTTTGCAAAAAGATTACAATATGTAGCTTTGATTTTACAAACCAATTTTTACAGAGAAAAAGAATCGACGGTGCCCAACGTGATGAGCCAGATAACTGCTCCATTCCCAAACCTGAAGAACTTCAAGGTATGCTTTGCATAATGGAACGTCACTTTGGCATATTGTAAAGAAAACTTTCATTTAGATACCCAAAGTGATCGAAAGCGCAGATTCGCTAGCCGTTGCTGCCAATACCTCTAATTACACTACAAATAAAGGGGGACCCGAACAACAGCAGCAGCAGGGTGGACAGCTTGGCGGCTCACAATCAACTGGAGAAAAGAATTCACGCAACAAATTCGGCACATTCAAATCGTCGGATTACTTCGAACAACGTCGTCCCGGGGGAGGGGCAAAACAAACGACGAAGGGGGCCGCCGGACACCCACCCACTCAAACAACTAATACATACATTAGCTCGATTCGTAAATAAGATAAGCTCTGTTCTACTATTATTTCTGGTTACATTTTATCTATTATTTCTGGTTACATTTTATTTATGAATGGGTTTATGGGAATAATGTTTAACTAAAAATATGAAAAATTGTACTTAATATTAACGGAGATCTGGGATGAACTAGTCGTTACAGGCCTGTTTGGATAAATCGGAAGAAAAACCATCCCAAGTAGCCAAGCTTAATGATTCGTCTCGAACACTTCATCATCCTCTGGAGAATGTTGTTGAACAGTTGTAGTCAAAATGGAGTTGGTCGACTTTGATTCCTCTGTGGAAATAGAAAAAGTTTTTTGGTGAATTGGAGAACCAATCCACCGACCGGCAATGTTTTGGTGGGATTCGCGAAAGCTGAGCGGCAAAGCTGAGCGGCAATGTCCATCTTAAAGAATTGGAAAATTGAGCCCGGGGTTGTATGGGACGCAGAAATTACTCACAATTGAATTATGGAAATTGTTGCGAGATTCCGGCCGATAAACTCTGCCGGAACGAAGCAATCGCTCATGGAATTTCTCGTGACGAATAAGCGTCATCAGATGCGCATTGGTTAAGACCAAATTTGGAACCGTTTCTTCCGCATAGCGATAGCCCGAACTCTGTAAGAGTGAGGATGTAATAGTTTCAGGGGAGGATAGGGTAAAAGGATGCCATTGTCACCTTAATGGTTTCAAACTTGGGGCAATGGGTGGACGAAGATAGTTACAATAAGGCGCCTTCTTTATCATTTCCAACTGGCGAACACTGGACACGAATGCCAAGCGGTCCTTCAATAACAAACTGTTGAAGTGAGAGCCGGTGAAGCGTGCCACGTAGCCATAAGTGAAGTCCTGACAGACAGACAGACACAACATCAAAACAATATTGTATGAAAGAACATACCATAAGAGCCTTCCAAACAGAACCCATTCCCTGGAAAAAAGCAATTCGTCAAGAATACCTCCTACCCGTATTAAACAGTCATACCGAAAACCAAAAATGCGTCTTATGCTCGAGGAAGTCCTGGTCATATGGGTCGCTGGCCAAAACTCCTCCAACCAACGAACCAATGGAAGTGCCACCGACCATGTCAATTGGAACGCCATTTTGACGCAATGATCTGTTTGTGGAAGTAGAAATGGGAAAATGAGCACAGGGTAAAGAAAACATTCTACTCACTTTATTACCCCGACATGGGCCGCGCCGCTTAAAATTGAAAAACAAATTTTGTTTGTAAATTATTGCTCTTACCGTGCTCCGCCACCGCCCAACACCAACCCGACGGCGTTGCCAGAAATAATACGACCAAGCCGAGCAAAGTCTCCGTGGATTTCTCGACTAAATGAATGTGTAATTTTAACTGTGATTTGGGTTGAGAGTGCATAATGAGAATTGGCACACTGACCACAGTGGCAGCAGAGCCCAATATGCACATGAGTTCGGTGTGTTCGGGCAAACGACTCTGTTGGACCAGCAAAGTCTTCTCCGGGTCAACCGACAAAATGAGCAACGGACATTCGACATGACCATGACAAGTTGAAGCTTACCCTACATGCGAGCAGAGTCGCCAATGTCCGCACGGTGTCCAATTTCAGCTAAAAGCCGCATTCGTAGTTTGGTAGGGAAAGCCAAGTGGCATGACCAATTCCTCCTCCCCTCACTCACTTGCGCAGGCTCAAGTCGACCTGTCGAGATGGAATGGAGATCGGCAATCAACAAAATCCTTCGGGCGATAGACAAATCCTGAAAGGAAGCACAGAATTAATGGAAATAAAAGGAAAAGCCATTCTCTCTCACATTTTGAAAGGCAACAAAGGATTTGACGAAGCCCTGTAGATGAAATTAATTATCAAAAATAATTAAAAAAAATGCTAATTGGACCAGATAATTTCCGATGTGCAAATTGCCGGTGGGCTGGCTGAATGCCGGAAACCAAAACTTTTAACACTTTGGAAGGAAAAAACAGCAATATACAAAAAGAGAATTGGAAATAACAAAGAAGTGATAAGTTCTTGGAGAGCTTAGACAAAAAATAATTGAAAGTGATCAGTGAAATACAACCTAAAAGTTTTAATGCTTTGCAAATTTACTTTTGTGAAGTCCTTCAGGAAAGAGTGCCGTCGTCATGTCGGTGCTCAGACGGTGCTCCAACCGCGACAAGGTAACTCCGCATTCGGAGTCCAACTTTTGTCTTCTCCTCGGAGCCGCCATATTTCACCACTTTTACAAATCTGATTGCTCAGATATCCCATTCTCCCACATTTACAATTTTTTCCCACCTCCTCCTCCGACACCACCACATTTACAAATCTGATCTCTCAGACCCCCATTACCAATTTTACAAGTGATTTGTCAGATCAAACAGATCACATTACCATTTTTACAATTCTGATTTCTCAGACCGCATTCAATGCCCCCGCCCGCATTCAATGACCCCCGCCCGCATTCAATGTCCCCCGCCCGCATTCAATGCACCCCGCCCGCATTAAATGACCCCCGCCCGCATTCAATGTCCCCCGCCCGCATTCAATGTCCCCCGCCCGCATTCAATGCACCCCGCCCGCATTCAGTATACCCCGCCCGCATTCAGTATACCCCGACCGCATTCAGTATACCCCGCCCGCATTCAGTATCCCCCGACCGCATTCAGTATCCCCCGCCCGCATTCAGTGTCCCCCGCCCGCATTCAGTGTCCCCCGACCGCATTCAGTATCCCCCGACCGCATTCAGTGTCCCCCGCCCGCATTCAGTGTCCCCCGCCCGCATTCAATGCCCCCCGCCCGCATTCAGTGTCCCCCGCCCGCATTCAGTGTCCCCCGCCCGCATTCAGTGTCCCACCGACCGCATTCAGTTTCCCCCCGCCCGCATTCAGTGTCCCCCGCCCGCATTCAATGCCCCCCGCCCGCATTCAATGCCCCCCGCCCGCATTCAATGCCCCCCGCCCGCATTCAATGTCCCCCGCCCGCATTCAATGTTCAATGCCCCCGCCCCATTCAATGCACCCCGCCCGCATTCAGATTCCCCCCGCCCGCATTCAGTTTCCCACCGCCCGCATTCAATGTCCCCCGCCCGCATTCAGTGTCCCCGCCCGCATTCAATGCACCCATCCGCATTCAATGACCCCCGCCCGCATTCAATTCCCCCCGCCCGCATTCAATGTCCCCCGCCCGCATTCAATGTTCAATGCCCTCGCCCGCATTCAATTCCCCCCGCCCGCATTCAATGTCCCCCGTCCGCATTCAATGTCCCCCGTCCGCATTCAATGTCCCCCGTCCGCATTCAATGTCCCCCGTTCAGTGTCCCCCGCCCGCATTCAATGCCCCCCGCCCGCATTCAATGCCCCCGCCCGCATTCAATGCACCCCGCCCGCATTCAATAATGCCCCCCGCCCGCATTCAATGCCCCCGCCCGCATTCAATGCACCCCGCCCGCATTCAACGCACCCGCCCGCATTCTTATGTCCCAAAACCACGGCCGGGGTATTTTGTGGCCCGACCTTATTGACCAGTTCCTCGCCGAGACCCATCTGCTGATGTAGTGTGGTCATCACAACGTGCAAAAGACGGGTGGTGATGATTTGAATTGGGCGTACCCATGCGGACAAGTCCGGTTCCTTGCGGTAACAATCGAAGAAATTGAGCAGTGAATACTTGGCCAAACGTGTACGAACATCCGCACGCAATGTCACAGTTTTTAAAACAGATGGGTTTCCCTGAAATCAAACAGCCATTGGGAGCTGATAAAGTCAATGGCATGATAAACAAACCATGAAAATGTCAATGAGCGAAAGTGAACTGAAAAAGAAGTCGCCTGCCTCGATCCGTCGCACATGAATTGGCTTATCGGCGGCGTCCGGTGGCTTCAAATGAAAAAATAATATATATATTACCATATTTGAGGAAGCTTACAGAAATAAAGACAGAGAGGCATCCTTCCAAAGTGACGAACAATGAATCATCTGTACAAAAAAGATGTCATTCCAATAGAAATAATTTCAATTTCTAAATCTGACCGGGATCG
The DNA here is from genome assembly GCA_024500135.1 of Heterodera carotae. NCBI lineage: Eukaryota > Metazoa > Nematoda > Chromadorea > Rhabditida > Heteroderidae > Heterodera > Heterodera carotae. The sequence continues at coordinate 6,584 of JAKKIK010002099.1, forward strand.
CCCGGCTTCACACCACTTCTCGCGGTTCAATTATGAACACTTGGATGTCCGACTGATTGATTTCACAGCTAGATGGAATTCCCAGAATACTGAAAAAAAAACAAAACAATAATTAATTAGAACCCCGGATAACTTTTTCATTTTTCTGCTTACCGAAGATTTTGTCGAAGGAACGTCAGAGGCTTGAAACGGTCATCCTGAGCCGATACATTGAGCAGTTGCGATAAAGGCTTAAATGGTCGGATTGGACTATTATTTGAGAAAAGTGACTAAAAACCGATACTTATTTAATTAATGGATAAAATACATCACTTTTTAGCGGCATTGGCCACTTGGGATGGGATGTGAGCATCGACCTTGTCGCCGTGTACATTGCGCCGCCGGCCCCCGGCCCGTACATCGCGTCATTTGCACTCGGCAGATACCTGCCAACACCGTAAGGGACACCCGGATGATAGAAGGGAACACCGGTGGCTGAAGCGGACGGCGAAAGTTGAGAGGCTGATAAAATGAATGAAAAGTAATCAAAAAATTTTATACAGTTACATATATAGGCCCTAAAAATCAGCTTTTTAAAACCAATGCCCCGCCGGGGTCAATCCCAAAGAGCAACAAAACAAAAAATGCCAACGTCAATGGTGGCGTTGGCGCATTTGCTGAGAATGCGGAAGGCGTTTGCGTCCGTCTCTGCTGTTGCTGCTGAAGTGGTCCCGCCACCGCTTCTCCCCGCTCGTGCTGCTGCTGCTGTTGCATGTCCATCGCCTTCGGCGTCATTCGCTGTGTTCCCCGGGTGCCGTCATCGCCGTTGCCGTAGAGGCGTGGCTGGTCAGCCGATAGTCAATCGCGGATTGTGGCAGTGGCGCGGGTGTTGTCGACAAACGCGACGAGACCACACACACACACACGCGCGCACATACACACACGCGCGCACACACACACACGCGCGCACACACACACACACGCACACACACACACACACACGCGCGCGCACACACACACACACACACGCGCACACACACACACACACACACACACACACACACACACACACACACGCGCACACACACACACACACACACACACACACCAAACCTCAATAATCAACCAACAACGACTCTTGGTCATGGTAATAATTTGCATTGTTTCATGTAAATCGTCAGAACCTGGCAATGACTTCTGGAAAAAGAGACTTGATTGTTAAATTGACAAATGAAAATACATTTTACTTCGTTGTGTGTCTCCTGACGACTCGCAGTGAATTGGTATTGGCACGAAATGTTCGGAGTCCATAACAAATACTGATTTTCAATTTGACGAAGCAAAAAATCGAGAAATTTTTGCAGTCGAACAAGAATGAGGTCCGTTTTTTTTAGCTCTCAAAAGCCATTCGTTCAACCTGAATTCAAAAATGAATCGAATAAAAAGAGGGGAAAAAATTAAACCATGGAGAAAATAAGCCCATCAAAAACACCGAAAAATCGTACATTCGCATGACACGGACTACGTAATCAAATGCGCGGAAAAGGGGATCGGCAAGGCGAAGACCAAATTCGACGGCACGAAATGTTTTGGCATAGCGAAACAGCTGAGCTGGTACAGAAGCACAAAAATAGTCGAACCAATTGGCAGTTGGCTCGTGTTGCAGGAAATTGAGTTGCACATCCATCTACGCAAAAAAGAAGTCAACCAATCGGAAAAAGAAACGCAATATAATTGTATTCGTAAAATAATTTTTACCCAAATGAAAATTACAACTTGCAGAAATAAATAATTATTTAATAAATATCTTGGATTCAAAAAATGTTGCATTTAAAAACTACAAAAATTAACACTCTTATTTTTTAAACTTTACTCAGCCTAATCATATTACGAAATTAATGGGCCTTGGGACGACACCATGTTTGTATAAATTAACTAATCGTGTCAAAAACTTGGTCTGGCGCCCAACCATCCCGCTTTCCCGAACGGAAAAGTATACAGAAATTACAACCAAAAAACAAACAAACCGATGAATGCTTTGGCGACTGTGCGCGATGGCCAGACGCCGAAAGCACAGTGATCAGTCGATGACGTACCTAAATGTTGATCAACCATTATATCAAGAGCGCCCTAAAACAAATTGACAAAATCCGAATTTTGTACACTTCACAATTTCCCGAAAACGTCATATATCACAATTACTCACATGTTTGCTGTCAATGAGCAGCCCCTTCTGCAAGTGCTTGTACAGCACGCGTTGCAATGCGCTCATGTCACATTTGATCACGTACTCCGTTTTCTCCGGCAACTGGGACTCCACCTTTGATGGGAAGGAAGTGAACAGTCAATAAATGTCTACCGTTTACCATGAAAAACTTTGTCAAAAACAAACACACACCTCTTTCTTAAGCCGGCGGAGCAAGAACGGACGTAACACTTTGTGCAAACGGCGGATGATCAGCATCGTCTCTTCCTGGTTCAACTCCAACTTCTCGCCCGTGGCAGCAAAGGGCGCATTGAACCGGACACAAATAATTGTATAAATGAAAGACGTGTTTGGGGAAATTTGCCCAATTCCCCCTCCTCAAAATTTTTCTGGTTAAAATCTTGGGTACCCGGAAATTCACCTGATCCTATCTTTGGGGAGCCATATTACGAAATAATCTTCGATGAATTTTTTTATTACCATCCAATCCAGTCCGAGGAAAATTTCAAAAAAAATTCAAGTCACACAGTCGATGCCTAATAACTGAAGCTGAAAGTGTGACTGACCATTGCTCAAAAGTGCCACACGAGCTGAAGATGGAGAGGAGCAAGAAGTTAAGCAGTGCCCACAGCTCAGGCAGTTTGTTCTGCAACGGCGTGCCGGTGAGCAGCAGACGATGCTGCGCCGTGAAGTAGGCATTCAATGTCAGTGTCAACTTGCAGTTGTGGTTCTTCATGCGATGGCCCTCGTCAATGATCATGTACTTCCAGCGAATCTGTTGTTATACAAATGGGGGAATGGGGTGATTGGTTAATTCTCGGGCCGATAAATTTTTTATACCGAAAAATACAATTTCCGACCATAAGCCCCCGGGATTCGGCTATCGGACGGTATAATCCCCCGAGATACTATATGTCAAGTCCATATAAAAAAGCCTAAAATCTATTTAAAAAACCGAACACTAAGAAACCGCCAAAATATTACTTATTGATGAGAACGGTCAAAAATTGGAAATCCAGAGTCGAAACCCGTGAAAACAGAAAACGCACTTTGCCCAACAGCGATCTCTCCTTCAGCACATAATCGTAGGTCGTCAATAACACGTTGAATGCCCTTTTGCGAACCAAACTAAAATTTAAAAAAAAATGTTTAAAATCGCAATTCTGCTTTAAAAAAAATTACGGTTCCAGCCGCTTGCGTTGGTCCTTGTCACCCTTGTAGATAATGCTGACCACATGCGATGACCATTTGTCCAATTCAATTTTCCAATTGGAAATGGTCGACAACGGCACAATGATCAGAAAGGGGCCGTTCACCTTTTTCACCTCCATCAGATAGGTGATCAGAGCAACCTGTATGAACCATTTAAAGTACAATTGTCCATGCGTGCCATGTACCGTTTGTATGGTCTTGCCCAGACCCATTTCGTCAGCCAAAATGCCGTTCAAATTGTTGTTGTAAAGCGAAACCATCCACTCCAGGCCTTTTATCTGCAAAAATGGGGAAAAAAAGGTGTACAGTTTGCAACAGTCGTCACGCTTTTTTTGGCATGATGCCAGAAAATCTGTTGAGCTTTGGAATCCATGACTTTTTTTTACAAGACCTGGTACGGTTTCAGTTGCAGTGACGCGTCACCGCCGCCCAGTGTGCTGTGCTGTTTTACCACCTGACAAAAAAACATGACAAAATAAAATGCCCAAAAATGTCAAAGTACGACAAAACACCCAAAAATGCCAAAGTCAATTCATTCAGGCATCAATTGCAACACAACCTTTTCGCGAACACGATGCGCCGTCGCATAGTACGACTCCATTTGGGCCCGAGCATTTTTGTTGTCATATTCGTCCTCCTCATTGCGTGCCTTCTCAATGATGCGCCGATTCAGTTGCTCCTCGTCCAAATCTGTGCCATAAAGGTTGGTTTCATTTTTCAAGGCATTTTAGATGGAATTATCAGTCAATACCAACCGAAGCGCGTATCGATTTAAATTAAGTTGATGTGCTTGAGGCTAAACTTAGCATTTGGAATGATCATAAATTGACAAAAATCATAATCCTAAGCTTTTATTTGGCAGTTTTTCGACTAAATTTCGACACCCGAATTTATGGTTAATAATTCGGTCAAAATAAAGGGATCTTCCTAAATTCTCGTCTGCCCCCTCCCCAAGCGCCTCACCTTCCATCTCGTCCTCTTCCTTCTTTTGATCGGTCTCTGTCAAACAAAAAAATAAATATTTGCACCCATTTCGGGGTTGATTGCTTTTATAGGGCATACGACGGGATGCCAAACTAGTTTTAGGGTCGGGATTTTGTTGCGACTGCTATGTAAACGTAGGGAGGGAAAATTTGTAGAAATTGCCCAATTAACCCCCGCCCAGACTTTTTTTTTCTGGTTACGAGGTTGGTACTGTCTACCAGGCCCGTAACCAGGGGGGCCCCAACCCAGAAACCAAAAAATTTGAAAAAAAATTTGCCGATTCCTCCCACCCCTCCCCCCCCCCTAAATTTTTTCTGGTTACAAACTTGGCACTGTCCGCTACCCCTCCTTTCAAACATAATACGCACACACCTTTCAATGTTTCGCCGGTGGCACTGTTGCGTACAATGATGTGTAATGAGTCGTCGCCGCCGGCGCCGTTGCTCCCGCCGGCGTTGTCCCCAGTATATTGCAGCTGTTGCCTGAGTTCGGCCATTTTGGCCTCCTTGCGCTCGTCTCGCTTGCGCTTCTTCTCCGTCTGCTGATGCTGACGCACACTCTCCACGTACTCATCCGTCTGCGAAAGGATGGATGCGCATGATCATACAAATAAATACACGCATGATTTATACAAGAAAATCAACCCCGTGCGAAAAAATAATAATGATAAAAAAAACCCCAGCTGAGACGCGAAATTCAAGGGGCCCGGCCAGGGTGGCGATCTCGAAAGTCCAAAATAATGGCGCCAGCTCCAAAAAAGGTGGCAAAATTTTGAAAAATGGTGGGAAAAAGGTGGCGCTGAAAAATATAATTTGGCATTTATTTTAAAAAATTTAAATATTATACAAAATTACAAAAATTCGCATGAGTAAATCCATTATCCCCTCTCCTCATAATGACAATTTACTGTTTGGTTGACACTTTGTGTTTGTATGTGACAAAGTGCCAAATTTACAGAACAGGACAATTGGATTCACCAGATATAATAACAATTTAATGTTTGGTTGACACTTTGTCACATTTGTACAGTTTAGTTTGGTTGACACTTTGTCACATTTGTACAGTTTAACAAAGCTTATGGATCCCGACCCGACCCTGAAGAAACTTAAAAAAACGAGAGAAAGAGGGTTAAAACGAAGTATTTCCTCTCTCTTTTTGAGCATCTCCGAAAATTATCGGTTAAATGAATATCCAGTTTTGCTTATTCGACTAACCAAAAAACTTCTCAGAAGCATTTCCCACACCCTTCTCCGCTTCTGTTTTACCACTTTGGCTAACCTCTGCCAGGAAAAGGAGCATTTGGAGAGGGTCTGGACCAAGAGCATCGATCAGATAGTTGACCACACACTTTGTCCACTGAGTTCGCTCACGCGGAAAGGAACGATCGCGGAATTGGTTCATTATCTGAATGAATGAATGAAGGAAGGGAACATTGCCTAAAGCACTGACTGTGATCAAATTGCAAATTGGATGGTCGCCCGAAGACACGCCCGACGCATCGTTGGCAATCCGATTTTGGCAATACTATAATTGGGAATGTATTGGAATAATTTGACAAATTCGGAGTAAAAATTGTACCGAGATTATTTTTTGTGCCAAGCGGGCGCAGAGTTGGGTGGGCGCGTCGAAGTTGAACACAAATTGGGGCAACGAAGCGATGACCATCAGAGCAAAGGCATCGTT
>JAKKIK010002100.1:0-12646 GCA_024500135.1 Heterodera carotae
GGATGCCGTATTCGTGGCTAGCGACCCCGAAAACCCCTGGAAACACGTTTTTATTAAAAATAAAATTTTATGGGGTGTAAACTGTATAAGTACCAAATCTACATATTACATATAATCAATCATGTGCAAAAGTATTGCCCCAAAATTTTTTTTAGAAAAAACTGATTTTCTAGAAACAACGTTTGGGACCAAAACCTTTTCTATGCCAAAATAAAGGGCAATTTGTCTATTAGACATGAAAAAAGAGGCTTCGTTCGCAACACATGAAAAGTTATACTGGGTTATCCAAATTGATAAGCAAGCGATAGAGTCCTGCGGGAATGTTGTTTTCATAAAAAAATTAGCTTTTTGTTGAAAAAAGACAACGCATATGAAATGAATCGAATTTCCACGTGTAGGCAACGGTCGCACTAATAACAAAGCTACCGAAGACATTAGTGGTTCACAATATAAAAATACCTTGATTAAATTCAAAAATTTTCTGTCGGTTTGTTTGATTGAGTTTCCGTTGAAAAAGTTTAATTCAATTGATTAGCGACGTATTCGTACACTGATAAATGACCGACAAACATTCGATTCAAAGATGGCATTGATAAGAAAAGCAAACAAAATGGCGGAAAGGAAAAGGGTACGCCAAAAGAAGAAAGTCAGTGGAAGCAATGCAAATGAATGACGGAATGAGTGATATTTGTTATTTGAGGAGACAGCACATAAAATCACTGACCGAAAAGTGAATAGGGCGAGTCGGCGCGATAAGCTTTTGGTAGGCTAATACAAAGCACATTATTCCTTTACTATGGTTTCCCCTCACGCGCCGCCGCTAATTAAAGAAAAAGTTAAAATTTAAAAGGATTCGCTAAAGAGTGAAACGGATGCAAAATTCGATGATCATTTCCTTTTTTATTAAAGGTTTTTTTCTGTTAGTACAGACGCACCCACCCAAAACCCTTATCAAGAGCCCTTTGCGTTGCCATTTGGAAATCGTTATATGTATAATATACATAAGGTGGGAATAAGTGAAGTGTTGGGCGGGATGGGGGGGGGGGGCTTTTCTCATCAGCGATGTCAAACATCTGTTTCATTTTTTTGAAATGTCCCACAAAATAAATCTGTTTTTTAAGAAATTTCCTAAAAGCGGTCGATGGGCGGAGACGGAAAAGAACGCGGAAAGAGAGAGAGAGAGAGATATGTTGTCCCGCTGCTAATGGGAATTCTGACTGGGATAGACACAGACCATTTAGGAGGCGGCGAATTTGATGGGCTGTGGTTGGACGCGCGAAATTTGGGAAATTTGGGGGCGGAAGGGGAGAAGGGACAGAAGAGAGGACGCGGAGTTGGAAATTAATTGGAATTGTTAACTCGTTTTGGGTAGTGGTGGGACAGTGGGGAACGGATGAATGAGTTGAGTGCTTTAAAGGATGATCAATGATCAAAAAAAGAAACGGAAAGGTTCAGCGACAGATCTGCAAAAAAGTGTCTTTCTTTGCATAATTCTGACCCAATAATTTGAAAAAAAAGTGATCAATGATCATCACGAGATCGACCACAACTGCTGTTGCTGCTGAACACTCTTGGTGTGGATCAGCAACAGCAGCAGCAGCAAAGGAAGTGACAACAACAAATACATAATTCCCCGGAAATATTTGGCGATTGAATTCGCCGCCAATGCGTCGATCACTCACCGCTCGCTTCCTTCGCTATCATTGCAAAAAGGGGAGACGTCCGTCCATGGCGATGAATATTCATTCATTCCCTTCCCCTCCCTCAGTCGATGCTCGCTCGACTCAATCATTGTTTGCCTCCCCAACAGGCAGATACACACACACATTCTTGCCCCCCCCCCCCCCCCCATATTCCCGTACCCACCCATTCTTTTGATGATCCCTCCATTCAATCCATAAATGAATGAATGAACAGCCAGTGAATGGAGGGAGGATGATATTGAAGAAAGAATGGATGGATGGATATGTTCGGGGATAAATGAATGATAAATAATAGCCAAGAAGAGATTGGAGAGATAAGAGCGCGGCGAACAATGCGAAACCATTTGGGGCGAGTGGGGGGCGAGCGCAACGGAAAAGGGATAAATGGCGCGGCCCGCCGGCGCTTTACGCGCGCGCATAGGCAAACAATCGTCGGAGTCGTCTTCTCAAACACGAAAAATGCATCAAACAATTGTATATGTTATGCAAATAACAAATAGTTTTAGTCGCGGTTTGGTTCTTCCGTCGCTTTGCTTTTCCATGAGATTGTCGAGAGTGGTTGTTGTTGTTGTCCCTCCCACTCGATGATTCGACCGCCGCCTAAGCATAGGCTCTTGAAGAAGTGTCCCATAATTAACAAATTCCAAAAGGAGGGACCAAAAATGCGAGGGGAAACGTTTTTAAAACCATTCATTCATCAGACCCTGACTAATGCAATCATACAATAATGAAGTAATAATTAAAAATAAGAAGAAGTTTTCTGTGAGTTTGAGGACTTGATTTAATAATTATGTTTATAAAAAATAACCAAAAATGGTCCCAAATTGGCAAGACAACTTTTGCTTGTGCCTGATTCGTCTCAATCAAGCAGATTTGGCACTTTCTTTTGCTGATCAAAATGAACCGTCCTTATGGAGCTCAAATGTTTAGTAGCAGGTTGAACCCTGACCACTTTTGTTGCTTGATTTTGCGCTATAAATTTTGAATTCATTGTTTGTACCATTGTCGGCATAGAAAACTGAAGCAAAAATGCCCGTCGGTAATCGACACTAAATTTATGAAGAAAAAAATTATTACATATATTTTATTATAAAAAAAAAACATTCCTACCTAAACACATATAAAGCGATCGGAGAAAGTGACATTGAAATGTACGGGCTAATTGTTGCAATGTTGACGAGGTACCTTTTCGTTTTGAGTTTATTTTGAACATTCTGTAATTATCTCACCAAGTCGCTAACATTTCCTTGTCGGACTCTCCAACAATTAATCGGATCAAATAATTGGAAGTCCATCCAAAAAGTTCCAAAAAAAGTATGGCGGACAGCGATTTGAAAATTTTCACTAAATTTATTTTAAATATTTATGAAACTAAATTTTAAATTGGTGAATTTAATTAAGTGTCCAGCAGTCAAACTTTGTTTCTTCTTCAAGGCACTTGACTTTCGGCAAGCGACCAATGCCCAAACGAGCAAATAGCAGACAACGGTTGCGCAATTGAGTACCAATTGAATCATCGGAATCCAAGCCATCTGAGCCCGGAAGGGGTCCACCACAGTGCACAGTACGGGCCTGAAATGGCGCAAAGGCTGTCAAACAATTAAAGCCAGCACAAAACAATGAAACCCAACTGACTGATTCGAATAAGCAATTGCATTTTGCAGTCCAATGATTGGGGCGAACAGTGAAAAGACTGTACACGCGACACAAACAAAGCGAAAGTATCGGCGATCCTTGTCATGGGCAACATACCTAAATTATTTTAAAATTTAAATGATATTTTTTGTTAAAAAGATATTTTGAATGAATGCACCAAATTGGGAAAAGCATGCTGAGAAGCCGGTCAACTCCGATGAAAAGTGTTATTGCATTTGTGAACAAAGTGAAAAACAACGGAACTGCCTGCTTTTGTCAATTATTAATTTTTAATATTTAATAAAAATATTTTTGCCTGCAAAATGCCACAAATTCCCAACGGAATAAAATTGGTGCCGCTGATGACAACGGCAAATGTGACAAATGTGCTGCTTTGTTGCACGGATATGCTTAACGCACTCAGCGCAATTTCCAAATTGCATGTGCTGCGAAGTGTTCTAATGGTACAGCAAATTTGTGATGATATTTATTTATTGCATGAAATAGGGTTCAGCGGGACCGGGATTAGTCCCGGTTTTTTTTTGCCCGGGACTAGTCCCGGTTTCCCGGTTTTGTGAAAAATCCCGGTCCCGCTGAATCCTACACGAAACTATTGTAATTGTTCAAAGCTTTTATTTAATAATTTAGCAAAGTCAATTAATTCATTTAAAAAATTAAAATAAGCAATTTCTTCTAAATACAATTAATTTTATTCTCACTTTGTTTTCCATGTTATGAACAAAATGTCCAAATTGGCAATGATTCCGACCAAACAAACAAAAGCCTTTACACCAAAAAGTGCCACGAGCCCTAAATTCACTCCCTTGCCGTTGAACACATCATAAACCTGTCGAAGGGTTTCGGAAAATTTTCAAAAATGCATTTTGAAAAAACCGTCATGGAGCCGAATCCGCCGGTGGTGTTCATTCAAACGAATAAAAATGCTTTCAAAAGGGTCAAACTAAGCAAGTAAAAATCGGGAATATTAGTGTCCAATTCTTTTTGTAACAATTAAATTAGTTGTGCCAATTATTTGTAAAAAATAGCACAAGAAAAAAACGTAAAGCAATCAAAAATAGGCAATTATTTTATTTGATTTATAAATTTGGTTAAGCAAGTTTTATTTATCAAATTATCCATGCATAAAGTATTTGAATAATAAAATTAAATCACAAATCTAAAAAGAGCCTTTAGATTTTATAATACAAATTAAAAAATAAAAATGCACTTTCATTCATTGAAATAAATATGTAGCAGCAGTTCAGCTCAGAACTCATTGTGTTCATTAATCTTCCTCCTCCTGAACTCCTTAGTTTGCTTTACTACAGGAAGTTTATTTTAGTCCTCAACTATTCATTAAAAATAACTAATAAATCTCACTTTAAAAATATTTTTAATGAAATTTTTGCACTCCTTCAATTAAAAAAATGTCCTTTTTAGTGCTGGATTGATTATTGTGGCTGTAAAAAGTTTAATCCTAAGCTGCTGAACGGTTTCATTTCTCGTTGTTTTTATTTAAATAGCAAATGCTTCATCTTAACACAATGTGTACAATTCATTTCGAGGCTTTGGCGGACGACGGCGAAGAGTTTTGTAAATGGCCCGAGTCTCCGGAACTTTGGACATCAGAAATTTGACCCAAGCGGAGACATGGACTCTAGGCAAATTCCGGGAGCCAAATGGCTGACGGCCCACAATTGCATTTAAGGACCGATCAATGCCAAACCCATTCATTCATTCATTCATTACGGTTTAAATTATATGAATGCTTTATTATTTTCTAACTTATTGGCAATAGGTAAAATAATATCGCATTTTGAGGGCCTAGGCTTTGCAGCAGCACAATGAATTCGCCGGCACGAAACTTCGAGACGAACGGACGGACATGGAAATGCGAGGCACTTTGGCACAAATTGGGCTGCTTTGATATCGGAAGAAATTGAAAGTGATTAGAGGACGGGCAGACCAAAGGAATGATTACATTTTAACAAAGTTTTTTTTAAGAAAGTACATTCATTCATTATCGAGCTATTTTCACATTTATTTATTTTTTCTGCTAATTTACACGTATAAAATGAAAAATGATATTTGTTTTATTTATGCCTAACGGACGGCGAGCGATGAGCGAATGGATGGATGACCTAAAATAAGCGCGCAAATAAATGTCCGACAAATTTTGGGTTTCGATGATCCGTCGGTCCATTCTCCGACAATGCACAACAAGCGCCACAAAATCCATAGTGTACACTCAAATCACAACAATTTCACTTCTGCTGCTGCTTTCAGCAAAAATCGGTCACCCAAATCTGAAGAAAAAGGGACGGTCATCCATCCATTCATTCATTCACCTTTTAATACTATAATTTCTATTTTAATAATAATTAAAAAAGATCATAAATTCATTTTGTATTTTTTGTCCCCAAAATGACAACCGCCCGTGGCTCGACAGTATTTTATACAATTTGCATCGCTTTTTTGGTTCAACTGCAACAAAAAAATACGCTAATAACTGCCATCGGGGAAAATCCGGTAAAATTAAATTTTACTTTTCGAAATTCAACCTGTTAAATAAAGATGGATTTCCATAACATTGCGGAGATTTTCACGGGCATTGGCCAAATGATGCAGCATCCCGCGGAGACTGTCGAAGTGCCGTCCGCATTGATAATGGGCAAATGGTCTCTTGAAAATTGTTAATTAGGCACAAATTAATCCGATTTTTTTTGTTATTGGATGATTTAAAGAAATCAAATTAAAAACATTCCATTAAATTACACATTTAATTTTGAGGTTCCAAGTGTATAAAGCGGCAGTGAATTTTGACATACAACGAACACAAATGTATTGTGCTGTCAGTTATTGTAAGTTGCAATTCGTAATTTTAAAAAACAACTTAATTAATTGTTTATTTTTATTGTATTATATTTAAAGTGATAAATTAATGTAAAATGATTTGCAAAATATCTTTTCCAATTAAATTGCCCAATTTCAGTTAAGCCGAACAGTGTCATGGGCGAAGATGGCTTCTCAATGGAGGTCGTCGTCCATCCAAATTTGTTGCCGGGAATTAAACATTTTATTTGATTAATTTGTGGCTGAAGGAATCCTACCGAACTGTGTCCAAACATGGCCCAATTGAAACCTTCAAAAGGGACCTGAACAAAGTGGGCAGTGGAAAGTATTGGATGTACACCGAGGAATACTTTTACCCAAGGCAATGTAAGCGGCGCCATTTAAATGTATTCGCCAAAATAGGCACTTAATTATGTAATCTGTTCAAAAAGTGGCTGCCCCAAAAATGTAAAAATAGCAATTTTAGTTTACCTAATCAAAGTTGGGCCTTCCTTTGACAACGAAACGGCGGCTGAGGACGCGAACATTCAGTACATGGTGGTCACCGGTACGGCACAGCATTTATTTACACATTGTACAATATTTGATCATTTGTTTTTGTAATTAACAGATGCCGGCAAATTGTCGTTGACAGTTTACGCGCGCGACCCAATGCTTTTTTTCCAAGTCCAAAAATAAAAACAAAAATTAATTCAAATCATAAAATGTATAATTTAATTTAGAAATTCAACAAAGAATGTGTTGATTTTCTGAAGGGTAAGACAAAAAGGATAATTATGTATTTAATACTTTTGTAAACCGACATTTGCGCCGAGGCACGGCGAATATAACCAATTTAACCAAGTTTATTTTATGTCGTTCAATAGCCCTTAATATGTTCTACTACTATACGAAAATTAAAAAAAAAAATTTAGTTGATTCTGATATTTTCGCTGTGTCCCGGGGGGCGCAAATGTCGCGACGTCTTATAATTTAAGCCATTTAAAAATGTTTAGAACAGGGCTTTGGCGGTAAACTATTTTGGAATTCGCCGAAACCGATTTATCAGGGCAACGATTGTGAATGGCCATCGGAGAAGGAAGTGTTCGCGAGAAGGTGAGCAAAAACAAAATGAATGAATATGGATGATGGAGTTTAGGGTACTCAAAAACTACGAACAAAATAAACGGGCGCAAGTGGCGGCCGCCACAAATGCCACTGAGTCGCCGGCACAATCATTCGCCGAAATAGTCAAAAACCCGTCGATGGCACTCCAAAAATTGATGCAAAATTACCAATGAATACAATTACATACTTATCTAATTATAAATCATTATTTTATTTATTTACGAATTTATTTGAGTTTTACCCTTTCAGTTTTAAGCTTTTACATAAAAATCTGTTTTTTCAGCTATTTTCTTATTTATTCAATGATAATTTGTTTTGTCAATTCGTTTTAAGCATGAAAAATTTATATTTCGCGAACAAATTAATTATATTAGACTTTTGTAAATCCTAAAGACAAACCTGCACCAGTACTAAACTTATGAACTATATAAATGTCTTAACAAATGCTCTTATTTTTAATTATTATTTTTGACTGTTCGGTGGCTAAAATAGACAATTTATAATCGAAGTTAATGATCTTTGAAGCCAAAAACAAACACATTCACACATTCTGGTAAACAAAAACAAAATAATTATATTATAATAATGTTATGAGTGATTGTGGGGGATGCGAATGGTTGGGGGGGGGGGAGACAAATGGGGAACAGACGGACGGGGGGACCCAAAAAAACCGGGGACAGCAGAGCCAAAGGATCCCCGTTTCCCCGCACTCCTCGGGCAAAGCCTTTTATGAGTTGGTGGCGTTGATTGTTATTTGTTTACAAAGTCTCATTCATGGGGCGTGACGGGCGCTTTTGGGAGGGGGACGGACCAACGCGCTTTTGGGAGGGGGGGAGGGGGATAGGGGAGAGTGGCAGCAGGTGTCTCCCTCCTACTTAAAGCATTCGGCAGACGGTCGTTTTGCATTTCCGACATTGTTCCCCAAATTTAATTTCTGCTTTAAACAATAATGGACTCGGACAAGTGGCACACCTTTGTCAACCAAGTGGCCGGTGAATTTTGCTTTTCTCATAAATTGGAATTATCTTTGAATTATTGTGTACATTTAGCCACTGGGCCAATCACAAAGGCGGCAATTTGTGGCCAAGACGGAAACATTTGGGCAAAATCCGACAATTTCAATGTAATTTTGAGTTTTGGAAAATAAATATATGTTATTTTTTTCAAAGTTGGACCCAACGGAAGCGAATGTGGCAGTGAACGCATTTAAAAATGCATGAATTGGGGGCCTATGGCCTTTTAATTTCTAAAAGCATATTTTTAGCCGAGCGCACTGCCAAACCGAGGCTTATCCGCAGAAGGAGTGCTGTAAGCTTGAGATTTAATTTGGATAATTCATCCATCGAAAAATTTGTTAGGTATCCGATCACGCAACCGCCAATGACAACAAATAACACTTGTCTTAGCGGTCGGTTTAAAATGTTAAAATTCAAATTTTAATAATGAAATGCATAAATTCAAGGAGAGATCGACGAACAGCATGGCATTACGGTAGCAAAAACGAACAGAGGTGTTTTCAAATAAAAGAATTCGATTGGTGTCGAAAACTGACAAAAAATTTAGGTTTTTTGTTCGGTGTGACCGAAGGAATGGACGCGGACGTCGGCAGAGTGGAGACCGTTTCGTTGGCACAGCAATTGGCCACTCAGTACGGCTGGTAATGGTAATCGGACGGCTAATAAAGCATTAGTTTGGCATGGATGAATTGAAAATGGTGATCAAATTATTAATTGTTATTTATAATTAATTGCAATTGCATTGCAATTCCTCCGACTATTCCATCCATCCATTTTCTGATGGAACATAATTTCAGCAATTACAGGATAAACGCATTTTCGCGTCGGTATCAGAAAGGGCATCGGATATAACAAAGCTCTCACCAAATCCCCTAATCCTGCAGAGTGGGATTTGTCCACCAAATGTGATCACTTTCTTGATCGCCCAAAAGATAATAAACCAACAAGAACACTTTTGCCATTTATTTAGGTCTGCTCGAGCTGAAAATTTTAATTGGCATTTGGGCTCAGAACAAGCTTATTTCGCAACAGAATACGTAATGAAAAACAACAATAAATATTAAATAGACAACTTACGACATTAATTCGAATGCTCACTATGAATGGGACCATTATTAATCAGCATAATTGTAATGATCAGCAGTTGAGACTAATTTATTGACAGAATTGGGCATAATAACGAAATCAAAACAAAAATATTGTAACTACAAAAGTGCTATTTAAATTAGGGGTGCTCATGGATAAAAATCTCGAATTCATGTCCGGACATATACATGGGGTTCATATCTATGCCCATCTATATCCGTTCTGTTTCTGGAATTCTTTATCCATATCCGGATAATCCGTGAGTCCCTGCTTGCGCGGACATGACTTTCATATACGTATCCGTCCGTGTCCGGACAATCCGCGGATTGACCATGTCCAGGAGCGTCCTGATTTAAACTGTGTTAATTTTGTGGATATATAATAATATTAATGATATGAGTGGGATAAACGTCGGTGCCTTTTGCCAATCAAATGCTTTCGTATTGTTGGCGGCTTTCTTCAAAAAGTGTCTCCATCCTTTCCATCAGATTCCTTCTGTGAATGTCACTTTTGGTCTGAGGAAACAAAGTCGGGAAGCAAAGGAACACGAAGGTCAGTTCAAAATGACGCTGAAATCCAAAATGAAGTGATCAGAGGGATCAAAGTACCCCCCCCCCCCCCGCCGCCCCCCCCAAATGATCAAAAATTAGCATAAGTCAAATGATTGTTGCTTCTGATCACTTATCAAAAAACCACCTGCTCTTCAAAAAGGTTATTTCGCAACTCTTCCGAATATTCCACTGGCGGATCAATGTTAAGCGTGCGGCTCTCCCGTTCAATTGTGTCGAAGTACAAATGCTTCATCAAAAAGGGATTCATTCATTCATTTAAGTGCGGCTGCTTTCCGCCGATGGCTTTTCCTTTTTCCTTTACCATCCATTCATTCATCCGATCCCTTCTCAACGCGGCATTCACACTGCTGAAGAAGATCCGAATCACATCGTTCAGTCCAGTGCCTTTTGTTTTGGTTATTTTGTATAATAATTTGTACGGGTCGAATGTCTTCTGATAATACCCGAGACAATTATAGTCAATTTAATCGGAGAAAATTTGGATAAAAGTTTTCAGTATTGAATGAGAAAGTGCCAAACTATTCGGAAGCACACCCCGGCATCTTGGAGCTTTTTTTTGTATCATTATCAAATTGGATAATTAATATCCATT
This sequence comes from Heterodera carotae, assembly GCA_024500135.1. Taxonomy (NCBI): domain Eukaryota; kingdom Metazoa; phylum Nematoda; class Chromadorea; order Rhabditida; family Heteroderidae; genus Heterodera; species Heterodera carotae. The sequence continues at coordinate 10,565 of JAKKIK010002100.1, forward strand.
GCTGCTTGATCCCAATAAAACGCACTGGCATGGCAAGTTTGCCAGTCGACAATCGAACTCAGCTCGTCGCCCGCCCGTCCGTCCTCCGTCCGATTGAAAAACAAATTGTTGCTCCAAAGATCGCCGTGACTAAGAACCGGACGAATTCCTTCGGTGATGGGACTCAGTCAGTTCACAGAATTAGGATTGAATGCTTCAAGGTTAAGCCAACCGATCAACCCATCCGATCGGACAGCTGATGGTGTGATCATGACCAATGAAAGAATTTAAAATCGACCATCGATTGGGAAGCGATCGCGCGATTTTTTTGTTGATCATTTGGCGTTTAATTTCAAGTGATTTCTCACCAAAACGTTTGTGCACATCCGTCTTCAGTGTGCTGTGAGTCGACATGAATGCCCTCAGTGTTTTTTGATGCCGATCAAAATATGGCGAGTCCATATCCAACACTCTCTCTACCAATTGATCCTCCATTCCGTCCATTCGGCCGTACTCAATCACCCGAAAACTTGACAATAATTCGCTGGGAAGGGTCAGAGTGAACGCATGAAATTTTGCCAAATGCACAATGGTCGACTCAACCTGCGCACAATGACACCCAATCAATCCCAAGCAAATTCGGTACTTCAAATAAAGGACATTTGCCTGTGCCGCGGTCAAACCCTCGTAAAAATCAGACTGAATTCCTTTCGTTGATACGTCCTCCATCAGCAAAAAGCCATGCTCAACATTTTGATGGCTCGGAATGTGCCGGACAGCGAATGGAAGCGGCACAATGTTCGACAATTGAAGGGGCAATTTCGGCACAATCTGTGGGAAGATAAATATGTGCAACAATCCAAAAATGGAAATAAGACCAATTCGAAGAAATTTGTCTCGAGTTCGCACATTTCGAACAAAAAGCTGCGAATCTGCAAAGAGAACAGACATTTGGTGGTGGTTTGCCACCTGTTGTCCTTTCCCTCTGTCCCCCGCCGGGGGTTAACCTTCTCAATGGGCCATCCAATTTCCACTTTTTCTTCCACCTCGTCGTTTATGTTCCTTTTCCTTGCGGCGTCCTCAATCGGATTCAGTCGTTCAAGCTTAATTGTTGAGCCCACCTAAAAGGAGTTTAGCAATAAGTCATTCGTTTCGTCTGAAGCGCCGCCAATGCCATTTTTTGGCAACTTTTACCGATTTCGCTAATGAAAAGAACCTTTAAAATGGCAACGAATGTGCGATCGTTGCTGAATTGGAAGAAGATGCGATGAATGGAGGACATTATGCCTTGGCCATCAATGGGAATTGCTTCCACCGATTCAATGGCACTTTTGCCATCGGCCATTATTGCCGCAAAGTGATTGCATTGCTCTTTGAGTGCAGCGATCAGTGAGAGGAAAGTGTGTGTGGTGCCCGGCACGCAATTTGAAAGGTCCGTCGTTTTAAGGGACGCCAATTCGAGCAGCGAAGGGAAGGACATTTTGCCGCAACTTTTGACAAAAATATATATTTATTGTCATTTTTTATAAAAAAAATTGTATCAATATGCGATAAGAAAAAACGATCGAATGAATGAATGAACGAATGCCTCCACCAATTTATTAGGAAAGCAATCAATTTTTATCAATTATGTACATACAGTAATTGTATGCTATGGTGGGTAGAAATAGGTTTTGGAATTTACACATGTTAATTGTCGGTTTATAAGTAGTCGGCATTCATTTCGTGGCACGACAAGTCGGCAGTGAAAAAAATATTTTAAATTTAATAAAAAATTATTGCAATTATTATTAGTCGTAGAATTTCGCTAAAATCAATATTCTGCGAGACGATAAGAGATAGTGCGTAGGTATTCTAAGGGTTCTATACTCCGTTGATCAAATTCCGCAAATTTTTTTTGTTTCATTTGACGGATGAACTGACTGATGAGTCTTGGTCTCCGAATTAATAAGATGGACCAAACTCTGTGCCAGGATTGATGGATGACTTGTGAAAATTAGGCGCGCCAACGATTCGTCTACTACACGATTCGTCTACTCAGCCAAAAACACACGATTCGTCTACTCAGCTAAAAACCCACGATTGGTCTACTCCACGATTCGT
>JAKKIK010002101.1:0-12644 GCA_024500135.1 Heterodera carotae
GGGGGGTGGGGGGGGGGGGGGGATGGGTCGATGTTTGAGGATTGCCCTCCCCCCCGCCTCGTGCCCCTCCGGCCGATTAATGTTTTCTGATTAGCCCCCCCCCCCCCCCCCCCCCTCCTCAATGTTTGGTGGTCACCCAACCCTTCCCTTCCCTCCTCCCGCCCCTCGTGCCTCTCCGCCGATCAATGTTCGCTGGCTGATTAGCAGCCCGTCTCCCTCAATGTTTGGTGGTCAGCCACCCCATCCCCACCCCCCTCGTGCCGCCGCCCGACCGCCGCCCCGATCAATTTTTGCTGGTTGGTCACCCCTCTTTCGCCTCCTCCCACCCGCCCGCCTCCCACAACGCCCTCCCCCCTCCCACAGTCCACGCCGTCCCCCCCCCCGCCCACCGCCTCCCACAAAAGAGTATAAAATTAGTCATTTTTCATCCACTCATCCACCAAACGATTCCATTATCAATTGCTTATACGATAATTATTTGTTTCCATTCGCCAAAAATCTGTCCCCCTGTGAAAGTTTAGAGGGTCGGAGGGTTAGAATTTTTAAAAAATGTCGAGGGTTGGGGTGCTCTTTTCGGGAGTTAACATTTTTAGCCGGAAAAAAGCACGTGCCCGTATTTCGGGTACAAGGACCCCATGAGGCACCCCTTTTTCACAACCCCCTCAAAAAGGGGGTTCTATTAGAGGGGTGCAGATGGGGGGGGGGGGGGGGTATAATAAAGGAAATACCTATTTAACCCTTTATTTTTATTTCCGTTAGCAAAATTCTTTTTTTCCATTTTGACAATTTTTATCGCTTATTCAGTTCCAAATGAACTTTTCACGCGCCCAAATTTATATCATTTTTATTTTTGTTGTTTGTTATCACTCGTCACCACCACTTTTTGTTTTTCACAATTAATTGTTTGCGTTGGTTAACCCTTTCTCGCGATTGCATGTGATAAGGAGAGGGTGATAAATGGGTGTGATTATGTTTTTGAAAAAGGGGCAAATTTGTCTTCCAAATTGTTGATCGGATAAATAAAAATTAGAAATGGGGGCAAGCCTGTAACCATTAAAAAATTTCGCAGGGGGTAGGGAATCGGCAAATTTTCCCAAATTTTTGGTTTCGGTGGGGGGGGGGGGAATTGGGAAATTTCCTGGGAAAAAATCAAAATTTTCCCGTTTTTTCCATTTCGGGGGGTGGGGGGGCCTGGTTACGAGCCTGATATGGGGAGAGGGGGCAAAATGTTAGCCCTGAAAATGAGTGGGATCGAATCTCCGAGACGTTCTCGCTTTTGGGTTCTTGGCTTGAAAAAAGTGAACATCAAAGCTTCATTTCTGATCAGCATTAATCGTGGTGAACAGTCCTCTGGCCCTGATCAATCAATATATGCCGAAAAAGCAACCCAAATTTTGATCCGGTTAGCATAGACGCATAGACTGTGGGTGGGATGGTCTCTCTCTCTCTGCTTCTGATCAACTTTATCCTCGAAAATCATACCCGAAAAAAGTGACCATCGAACCCTACTAATCCTGATCAGCACTGATCGCGAGAGTCTTTAATGCTGATCAGTTTTGTCTTTAATCATGATCAGTTTTATGCTAAGATAATAGAAAGAATATTTTGACCACCAAAATTCACTTCATCAACAAAAAATGGGCACTACCGTGACGAGCAGTCCGCCGATGAATAATGACCCCGCTAAATTGACCCCGTTCAAATTGACGCCCGGCGTGTCGGCCTCGCTGCGTCAGATCAGCGCGGACGCCTTCTATGTGGTCAATGAAGTGGTGATCAAACGCCTTGGGCCCATCCCGATCCTCAAGGTCCGTATCCGGCTGTCAACAAAGTTTTTGCCAAACAAATGCCACCCGCTTTTCCCATCCCCCCAGGGTGACTTCCATCTGTTGCCATTCAAAGTGCAACGTTTTGTGGCCGAGAAGGCGGAACTGTGCCGACCGAGGGTAAGTGTAACTGAAAAATTCGGAATTTTCCCCAAAATTTTAGGAATGGAGAGGGGGGAGGGGGGCTATTTTAAATTACAGCAAAATAATTAATTCATTTAATTTTCAGTCAAAATTCTTAAAATTTCATTATTTTTTTCACTTATATTATAAAAATACAATATTTTCTCTGGGATATTTAAATTCCGGGTTAATAAATTCTAAATCCCGTTAGATCCTGGAGATAAAATGCCTGCCGGCGATGATCCCAACAAAATGATGAAAATATTTCTTCCCCAGGCCATTTTCATTTGTGATGGGACCGAGCACGAGGCGGAGGAGATGACCGACTTGCTCGTTGAGGTGGGTGAACAATGTGGTGCCATACCATGCATGGTCCTCGGCATCAATGGGCACATTAATTGCCCCATTTATAACCGGGAACGGTGATATCCGAGATTGGGGATTTACGGAAAGGGATATCCGTAAATTAGGGATATGGGCATTCTGGGTGTCCATATCAGGGTACCAATGATGGCATATATATGTATAGCGTGGCGTACTGACTCCGTTGGCGGCATACGAGAACAACTATTTGTGCCGGACGGACCCGCGCGACTGTGCCCGGGTGGAAAGCAAAACGTGGATGGTCACACGGGAAAAATACGAGGTGGGTCGAACACTGATCAGAGAGAATTGAGCTAAATTTGGCATAAAGCCCCTGGGGGGGCATGAATGTCGGGAAGCGAAATCCCCGACCATATTTGTTGGGAATGGCTGCAGAATTTTTAAAAAAGGTCGAGAATGGGACTCATGTCGGGATTGAAATTCCAGGGGTATGAGCGATACCGAAAAAAACCCATATTTTGTCTAATCGAACTCCGATGAGAGACATATTTGCAAAATAACATTTTATCATATTAATGGACGTCTAAAATTCCCATAGTCATTTCCGACCATAAAATGTCCGAAATTTGGAATCTTGGTTACATCTTTGACATGTACGCATCTAACTCACTGTCCATGCTTTTGTCAAGACGGTCACCCATACGCCCGAGGGCGTGGAGCCGATCATGGGCCATTGGATGCCGCCGGCACAATTTGCTGACGAGCTGGACGCACGCTTTCCCGGATGTATGTACAGACCATGGGTGCCCACGGACACACATTTTAATACGTGTCCGGGTCTGCCTGAATTCCTAAAGATCACTATCCATACCCGGATAATCCGCGGATATCCGCTGGCGCCAAAATCGTGGCCCCTCTTATCCGTGTCCGTCCGATTTTCGGAAAACATTACCCGTATCCGGACTATACAATATGTACAAATTTATATGTTTTTGCGCCAAAAAACTTTTGTATGACCATTCACTCATTTACAGGCATGGCCGGACGTGTGATGTACGTCATTCCGTTCTCCATGGGACCGTTGGGCAGTCCGTTGTCAAAGATTGGCATTCAGGTCGGACGTACAGACATTTAAAATTTTTCATTTTTTTTCAATTAAGTGCAATTTGAAAATAATATTAGCGTGACTTAAAATGTTAAAATTTCAGCTCACCGATTCCACTTACGTGGTGTTGTCCATGCGCGTTATGACACGCATATGTAAATTTTTTTAATTTTTTTCGCCGACCCTTTAGGGGTCACTTCGGTCGGAATATTGGGGACCCGACGTCTCCCCGACATTTTTGGGCCTATTTACGCGATTTCTTGACTTCCAAGGGTCGGGGCTTACCACTAATTTATTTCCTAGTCATATTGTGGGGAAGTTCTGCAAAAATGCCAGGATCGGCAGCGGGGGGAGGGGGGGAGGGCGGGGGGCTAATAATAGAATTAATATACTGTATCACCCCCCTCAACTACAGTGCCCGATGTGGCCGAAGCGATCGGCGACAGCGATTTTGTGCGCGGCATTCATTCAGTGGGACTTCCGCGGCCGGTCAAGCGTAAGCAATATTGTTGAAAAAATTAACAAAAAATAATACATATTTTTTTGTCGACACATTTTCAGAAAAAGTGATCAACCATTGGCCCTGCAATCCGGGTTAGACCCCATTTTTTTGTGTCGAATTTGTGGGTGATCGGTAACAAAAATTAGAGCGCGTGATCATCGCCCATCGTCCACCGGAGCGCGAAATTTGGTCCTTCGGCTCGGGCTATGGCGGCAACTCGTTGCTGGGCAAGAAATGTTTTGCGTTGCGCATCGCCTCAAACATTGCCCGGGACGAGGGATGGCTCGCCGAACATATGCGTATGTGGAGGGGAAAATGTGATCCGGGGACAATGCATACCACCAAGGGGCCGGGTTTCATAGACCCGGTATGTACAGGGATGGGAACGGATGCCGAAAATTGAGGTCACCCGGTACAGGGATGGGACCGGATGGCGAAAATTGAGGTCACCCGGTATGTACAGGGATGGGTGAGGTCACCCGCTATGTACAGGGATGTGACCGGATGCCGAAAATGAGGTTCGGAAGCCGGGATTCCGGACCGTAACTTTGGTCTCGAGTCTCGGGAAATTTTCAATCTCGAGCGTCATTAATAACCCCCTCCCCCTCCGCCGCCCAGACCAAAATCCTCTTGATACGTTGCCCCTGTTGAAAGTGATGTGATCAATTTTTTTCCCTCAATTTGCAGTGATCATGGGCGTGACGAGCCCCGAGGGGAAGGTGCGTGTGATTTTGAATTGTTGATCCAAAATGGATTAACAAATACTGAATTATGTCAATAATTGTTTGCGCCTCAGGAGCATTTCATTGCCGCCGCGTTTCCGTCCGCGTGCGGCAAAACCAATTTGGCCATGTTGGAGCCGACACTGCCCGGCTGGAAGGTGCGGTGCGTGGGTAAGTGTCAACTTCATTTTTGACCCCACTTTCTGCCCCCCCCCCATTATAGAGTCCCCCCAACCCGTAAACAGACCCCTCCTAATAACCTGCTGAGGTGGTTGCAAGACAAAACTTCCCTAAAATAGAACCCCCTCCCCACAGAAAATTCCAACTTTTCCCCAACCAACCCATGCCATTGCATTCATTGACTTGATAAAAATTCTCTGGTAACTTAAATTCAGGGGACGACATTGCGTGGATGAAATTTGCGGAGGACGGACGCCTGTACGCGATCAACCCGGAGGCAAGGGCATTTAGTGGCACACCAATTTGTTGTCCATAAGAAATATTACTGCCTTCAGGCTGGATTCTTTGGCGTCGCTCCGGGCACCTCCAAAAAGACGAGTGAGTGTGCGCGACCTACCGAGTCTTGACACCGAGACTTTAAAATTAAACCGAACCCCCTCCCCCTCCCCAAAAAAAAACTTCAAATAGAGGAGGAGGGGGGGGGGGATGAGGTCCCGGTTCTGGGGAGTCTTGACACCGAGACTAAACCGAACTTCCCTCCCAAACAAAAAACTTCAAATAGAGGCGGGGGGCAAGTGAGTGAGGTCCTGGTTTTCGGTAATCTATGTGCAATTTTGGTAACGATAAATTACCGATACCGAAAATATCGAAATTCCTTGGGTCCATTTACCGGTCAGTGTTTCGGTAAATTACCGACTCGGTAAATCGGTAAACGCCGCGGTTTATTGTTACCGTGCCGCACACTAAAGAAATAATCTCCTCCTCTTTGTGATCACACAGATCCGATGGCGGTGGCCACCTTTCAAAAGAATTCCATCTTCACCAATGTTGCCGAAACGTCGGAGGGCAAAGTGTACTGGGAGGGACTGGAGGTGCGCGACGAATGGAGACTATGGCACTGACCAAATCCCGACTTTCAAATCCCGATTACCTAGAAAATGACAAAATCCCAGCTCTGCTAAAAAACCGACTCTCCAAAAATGACAAATACGAAAAATGACCAAATTTCAGGATGAAATCCGTGGCCGAGAGGACCAAGTCAGTGTCACGGATTGGATGGGAAACCCGTGGAAGTTGGGCAGTGCAACGCCGGCGGCGCACCCCAACTCGCGCTTTTGTGCACCGGCCAAACAATGCCCGATCATCCATCCGGATTGGGAGTCGCCGAGTGAGTTTTTTTAAGTGCCAGCATGTGTTTGTGTGTCAAGACTTGTGTTCGTGAATTTTTGATATTGGGATATAGCGCAGGATTTAGCCGGATTCACCGTGGGGCGGCAAATACCGATTTGATGATATCGAGATAAATAATCCGCGCTAAATCCCATCCCATTTGCAGAGGGCGTTCCAATTGATGCGATCATTTTCGGTGGCCGGCGTCCACAGGGTGTACCACTGGTGTTTGTAAGTTTTGTTGAAACGATTATTTTATTTTGGCATTGATCAGTGGGGCTAATTGTACAATGGATATGGACGGATTAGCCCAAAATCTGCCTGATTACGTATATCCATCTGTCCCTCACACCGTCCGCCCTACGGCTTCTTTTCGTTCAATTGTCTCTAAAATTGTGTATTTGATCCGCATTATGTACTTTATTGATCAGGAAACTCGCTCCTGGGACCATGGCATTTTCACTGGTGCTTGTTTGAAGTCGGAGACAACGGCGGCGGCCGAACACAAAGGTGGGGTGCAATCGACATATATTGTATTTCCTACATGTTAGCCTTACCTCTAATAGAGCCCCCCTATAATATAGCCTCATTAAAAGAGCCTCCATCTAATAGAACCGCCAGTTCAGGAAAGAGTGTGGTGCACGACCCAATGGCAATGTAAGTGCAGCAAAATGCGGGCAATTGGCCAAGCGGCATCTTTGGCATTTTGCCTTTTTAATTTCACCCCTCCCACAGGCGCCCCTTTATGGGCTACAACTTTGGCAAGTATTTGGCACATTGGTGTAGCCTGAAACAGCCAGGGCGCAAAATGCCGCGAATTTTCCATGTAAATTTAATATAAATTTTCTTGAAAAATTTCTTCCCTCCCCCCGCGTCAGGTCAATTGGTTCCGCAAGTCGGCGGACGGCAAATTCCTTTGGCCCGGCTACTGTGAGAACATTCGTGTCATTGACTGGATTGTGCGCCGTTTGGACGAAAAGCACGGCATTGGCATTGTATAAAAATGCCCATGCCCAAAAAATCTTGTTGATTTAAATTTGATTTTTTTTCCAACCCAGGAGACCGCCATCGGCACAATCCCGACCCGAGGAGCGATGAACCTGGAGGGGCTGGGCAACATTGACTGGGACGAACTGATGTCGCTGCCGCCCGATTATTGGCACGAGGACGCAACGGAAGTGCGAAAATTCATCGAGGAACAGGTGAGTGGGCCTTCAACCATTGTGCCAACATTTTTTGGCATTCTTGTTCTCTAACATTTTACGGACCTCGAACGACCCACAAAGGTCGAAATGTAAAAAAAGCGGAAAAAATTATTATCCTCAATAGAACACCTGGGGTTCTATTTTTTGAACCACCCCCCCCCCATTCAAGGGGGTTCTATTGGAGAGGGAGAGGGGTCATTCGGGGGGAGCCTATTTTTCAAGCGCCTCAATGGTTGAGGTTCTATCAATTGGGAGCGGTTTAAGAAGAGGGTGGGATATATTTTTCAATAACCCTTGAGGCAACTTCTATTTAGGGGTGATATCTGTTACCCTAATTAAATAATATAATGTTGAAACGACAAAAACTTGTTCGAATTTCCCCCCCCCCCCCCAATTTTCCCAAGGTTGGTTCTGATCTGCCCGACAAGATTCTCAATGAGATGAACGAGCAGCACAAACGCATCGCGGCATTGTGAGGGTGATGACGAATGGATAAAGAAGAAGCGGCGAAGGATTTTTTTAGCAAATTTTGGCATTTATTTATTTGAATTTTCAGCTGGCGATTTATTTTATCTTTTTTCAACATATTTTGTGTACTAAACGTATGTATACAGAAAGAAACAGACGGCTTAAAGTAACGGCTTTTCATTTTGTTGACCACTTTAATACCGTAATTCCTAAAAACACGATAGTGTACATAGACAGTGAGATACTTATATTAGAGGTCGCAGTACAAGTTGGGATAGTACGAGTCGACCAGTACTAGTAGGGTGTCATTCTTCTTGGTATTGTCCGGTCTCTAGTAAAATAACAAAATTTACCATTGCGGTATAGGCGGGGGGGGGGGGGGGGGGGAAATATTAGTGATGCACCCGAAATTTCGGTTTACGGGTTGCGAGTTTCCCGAAAGTAAAAACACACCCCTAATGATTTGAGTTTTTGGCCAAAAATACTCAAATTAATACTTGAATTGAGGTGACAGAAAGCCAATTTTTTATGTTACCTTTTTAATATTTTTTTGTGGTGTGTCTTTGCATAATTCCTTAGCCTAGTGGTTACTGCTACAGGATCCAATTGAATCTTCAGTGTTCGTATCCCTTATAGTGCAGTTTATTTATTTTCTTTTTCCCAAAAAGTCATCTGTAAGGCTGGCAATTTAATGGAAATACATATTTTTTCAAATCGAAAAATGCACCTCTAAGAAACGATTATTTATTTTAACAAAGTGCACCCCGAATGTCCATTTTTTATATATTTTTGTCAGCTCGTCATTTCTTTTTGCTAATTTTCCTGAAGAAAAGACGCTTAGATATTCAAAATTTCCCGGCGGCGCCAACGAGAGCACAACTCGCCGACGCCGACTCGCCGACGGCCAAAGTGCAAACTGTGATAGAATATTCTTTTTATATGGCGTGGAGAATTTTTCTATTTTACATATTTTTATTTTTTTTTAATAGAATCTTCAACCAGGATTTTTCTTGGATGCCCTATGTCGGACTGATCGGGGGAAAGATCCTCTGTGAGTTTGAACAGCCTTTGTTTTTGCAACAGTTTATCCCCCCTTTCCCATTTAAGGCATGCACGGTGGCGTCTCGGACAGCATCACAAACCTACAACAGCTCAGACATTGCGCCGTCCACTGACCTCACCACCAGCGCCGTCGCTGGAAATTGAGCTTCTGTGTTCAGGCCCGAAGCCGGGCGAAGGCTGTACTCCGGACGAACGAGGAATGAGCGTCAAGTTTGGCGATGATGTGCTCTTCAAAGTGTGCGCGACGCTCGACATCAACTTGATCGTCCGAGCGCATCAGGTAGATGGAAGGATGCCATTTGAATAAAAATCGCCCAAAGTGCCCGCAGGGCGTCTGCAGCGTCGGTGCCCCTCCCCCCCCCCCCCTTCCCCCGGCTTTCTCTCTCTCGCTCTCTGTCTCCCTTTCGCAATTCTCACATCCCAATTCCCCCCATCAATCCATTCATTGCTCCTGCTCCCTCCTCTATTGCCCACCATCCCTCCTCCGACTCCATTCCCCCAACGCCCATCCATCGCCATCAGTCAATTGCTTCCCTCCACCTTATGCCCTCCCCCCGAAGCGAAAAATCTCCATTTAAGTAACGAAAGCATATAAAAAAACTAGTGAAAATCGATTTTTTGGCAATCAAAAAGGCTTAAAAAATTTCTAAATTAAATAATGCTCCCCTCCGCCCTTGCCCCCCCCCTCCCTCCCCCCGAAGCGAAAATATAAAATTTTTCCCTATTAAAGTAAGGAAAGCGTATAAAAATGGAAATTTGGAACATTTCTTAACAAAGAAGCAAAAATTTCTTAATCGGGTGATTTTTAAAATCAGATGCAACATATATAAATGTACTCCTCCCCCTCTACCCTAACCACCCCTTTGCTTACCTTCTCTCCACTCCACTCCCCTTCCCTTGCCCCACTAAAGCACATTATCGTCCGTCCATCCATCGTCTTCATCTCATTTCCACATCCATCCCATCATCGTCCCATAACGCTACATTTTGTGTATGTGTGGTACGCGACACACACACGCATATTTATATTACTAAATCTCCTCCTCCATTAGGTATCAAAATAAATTGGTGGTAGAAAAATGGGGCACGGGTAAAAACTTGGAGGCCAAATGTTTGGGAAAATGCCGCGGTGAATAGAGGCGGGGTGGGTGGAGGCCTTGGGTACGAGGGTAAAAAAAATTCGGAGGCCAAATGTCTTGGCAAAATGCTGTGGTAACGAATTTCCAGGCTGGCGAAATGCCCGCGGTGACGAAAAATTTTCGAGGGCATATTGTCCAAAGATTTGTAGTCTCTCTCCGTCACAATTTGTGTTCCGTTCATTCATTCCCATTGTGGCACTCCGCCAAATTTTCTGCGATTGTCACTTTTACCGATAGCTGACTGCTACCTCCTCCATTGTCGTCCAATCGTCCCTTTTTGGCATCCAATCGCCCCTTTTTATTAGTCCAATCGTCCTTTTTTGTCGTCCAGTCGTCCCGTGTCCTTCAATCTAATCGTCTTCCCCTCTTTCTTTTTGTGCATTCGCCGTCTCTCTCTCTCCCTCTGATCAGCAGATTCCCCCTGCATGGTGACGAAATGTCCTTGGCTTTGGACAAAATGACACATTTCTTCATCCACCCACACCCATCTATTTTTTGTTTAGGTTACCACGTGTATTATTTTTTTGTGACGATGTATTACTGTGTGTGGGTCGTTAATCAAAATTTGAGGTGAGTGTGCCCCGGGGGAGGGGGTGGTATTTGCCCTAATATTTAAATGTAAATTTTTTGTTTCAGTCCGCCTTCAATGTCATCGCACCGCAGCCGCAGCCCTAGCAAAGGACGGAGTAAGAAAGGTACGACGACGGGACCTCGACAGCCACCGACAGCAACGCACGGCTCGCCACAGCAAGCGGCGACGCCTTCAAACCCGAGGCTTCAAAAGGACCAGATGAGTGTTGCTCAACTGGACGAGCTCATTGAAAAGATAATTCATCATCGGTTCAACGAAGTAAGTTTTTTGAAAGCGTCTTTAAGCGGATAAAAACATTACCCTGTTTTGTACAGATCCGCGCGCAGGAGATCCAGCAGCTGTGCAGTGCCGTGAACGCAAGATCTGGGCTATTTTGAGCGCTGAATTTTTTAGTGGTGAGCATTTTTGTCTGGTTCGGCAGTTTTTGGATGCAACAAAAATTGCTGGCATTAAACAAAAGGATTTTTTTAAGGTGATGTACTCGGACACTTTCATGCTCCTTAAAGGGCATCATGAGTGCGCCAACATCAATCAATAGTGAGTTTTTCTGGTTTACATTCTGCTCATCAATGAGCCAGTTTACAATTTCAAGCAGTGGTTTCTACGAGGAAATTCAAATGCGCTGCACCAACGCGGACGCGCAATCCTTACATCTCCAACGAGGCATTTTCGTGGATGCCCTACATCGGATTGATCGGAGGAAAAAACCTTTGTGGTTTGGACAGCCTTGGTTTTTCAACAATTTATCCTCCCCCCTTCCCATTTAAGGTGTGCACGGTGGAATCTCGGACAGCATCACAAACCTACAACAGCTCAGACAATTGCGCCGTCCGCTGTGCATACCAACATCGCTGGAAATGGAGCTTCTATGTTCAGGCCCGAAGCCGGGCGAAGGCTGCACTCCGGACGAACGAGGAATGGGCGTCAAGTTTGGCAATGGTGTGGTCTTCAAATTGTGCGAGGGGCTCGACATCAACTTGATCATCCGAGCGCATCAGGTAGATGGGAGGGGGTGCCATTTGAATAAAAATAAAAACGATCTTTTTTTCTTTGTTTCAGCTCCACGCAACTGGATTCGACTACTTCGCCAATCATCAAATGATCACGTTGTTCTCGGCCCCTAACTTCAACAATCTTCAAAACAAGTGCGCCACACTTTTCATTTCGGAGAATTTGTCCCACGACGTCCATTACTTCCCGCCAGCAGCAGTTTGGGGACGACAGCGCACCGATGGAGACAACCTGCGCAAATGTGGACCTGCAGGAGTTACACTTGGAGAGCGATAATTTCTGATTATTTGTTGATTTTTCAAATATTGTCTTATTTCTATTTATATATTTAAAAAAATAAAAATAAAATTCCGAGGGGATGAAATTTAACAAAAAGGGTAAAAAACAAACGGAAACGATCGAACATCTAAAAACGAACGGAAACGATCGAACAAAGGGCACCATGTGTTTTCGACAGTGGTTGATTTTGACAGTGAGTGATTCCGACAGTGGATTTCGACAGTAGTTGATTTCGACAGTAAGTGATTTCGACAGTGAACTATCTAAGTTACTCTCCGTGTCTGCGAGTGATCTCGACAGTAAATTGAATTCGACAATGATTGATCTCGACAGTACTCACAAATTTTAAAAAAGCAAAATGCCAATCAATTAAATTTTATAATTCTACCTAGAAATGGGTCCAACTTACAGTAGCACTTACAGTAAATGAATGCAATCATGAGGAAATTTAGGTTAAATTAGTTTATTTGTTCTCAGCTTACTGTTTTTGCCTTTGCTTTCTTCGTTTGTGTGTCTAGAACTGTTATTGGAAAAATGTTCCTTCGAGATAAGAGCAGCAAACAAAAATGTACAAAACACGTTTGCCTGGGGTGTGTCCATCCCCTTCCATTCATTTATTTTCCATGGCTTTGCGACGTTTTCTTGAGGCAAAATCAAGCCGGAGCAAGTCTCTTCTGACCAGTGCCGGTTTCGAATGTAGCTTTGAAGTGTGTTTCTATTTTTTCCATTAAAATTTTTTTAATATTAAAGGCAATCTCGAAAATTGTTGAAGGCATTTGAGGAGGACGAATTTCAAAATCGTAAACCATTTGTGTACTTGAGAGCATGTTCGTAGTAGAGACCGGCACAGGACCGGATCCTGTACAGGATTTTACAGGATCCTGCCCAAAATCCTGTGATTTTTGGCCGAAACAGGATTTACAGGATTAATCCTGC
>JAKKIK010002102.1:0-12639 GCA_024500135.1 Heterodera carotae
GTCCCGGCGGGACCGGGACCAAACATGCACTGGTAAGAATGGGGATTTGAGTGCAAAAGTTGAGAGGGAAAGTGGAGCAAATGGGAATTATATTACAATTACGACAGACAAAATAAAGTGGCGATGGCCGAGTGGTTTGTGTCGTATGTTTAACTGATATGGTTGGTGTTGGTTCTAATCCCACGTTAGGTAAAACTATTTTAATCACTTTACCTTCAATTTTTAGGTAGGGAAATAAATACTTAATTTTATTTTTGACTTTTTAAATATTTTGGGCTGTATTCCATAAACCTACATAAAAATTACTTTTTAATTACAATGCATAAAGTTTTGGGGCCATTTTTATAACTAGGGATGGGATTTTTATGTGCTAAAAATCCTGAAATATGTAATAAAATATGTGTTAAAAACCCAAAATATGTGCTAAAAACAAGAAAAATGTTCACTAAAAATGTCAAAATTTTTCCATCGGCACCTGTCGGCAACGATGGGCCCCCTCTCCATTCTCCAATTTGCTTAGGATTTACCTTTGCTGACCATTTTTAAATTGATTTAAGACAAAATATGATTTTTTAACAAATCTGATCAATTTTTTTCAAAAAATTTTCGCTTCTGGTTAGTCCCGGTCCCGTACCGGTCCCGGTTGAAAATTGTGGTCCAGGCTTTTCCGGTCCCGGCAAGTCCCGGTTCGGTTTTTGTTAAAAGTCCCGGTCCCGCTCAACCCTAGAAAAAAATGAACGCCGATGGAAGGGTAAATCGTTGTTAAAAATTGGATTGACCACCAAGTTTTCCACACCAATTTGTTTCTGCGCAACAAAACCAAATTAAAAACACACAAAAAAAAGAAAATTCAAATGCGCCCGTCGATGTCCAAAGAAGAGTTGTGTCTGACCGCGCCAATCTCATTTTAAATGTATTTGTCATTCGTCTAATTTAAATGTGTAGTTAAACAAATTACAAATAAAAATTTAATTAGCTATTGAAATGATTAATAAAAGATGATAAAGATTAATAAAATTAGAACTTTCAAAAAAATGTGGACCTATTTTTGAAAGAACATGTGTTTAATAATAAAAAAAAATTTTCAACATTAAGGCAAGCAAATTAATGTAAAACTGAAAGAACTTTTGACTAAAAACCTTTATTTTTATCATATTTTGGTAAAAACTGGTCGAAATATAAAGCTCCTACCCCCGCTGTGTAGGGTACTCCTGAAATAACCCCCCCCCCCCCCTTTGAGGAGGGTTGAAAATAGAAGCCCCGGGGCTTTAATATAGGAATTACGGTAAGCTACCTTTTGTGCATTGGTTTTTTTTTTTGCTTTGGTATCAACAATAAACTCTAATCGGTTTTATGTTCACAAATAGCCTAAAATTTATTGGCTAAATGCCATTTTAACCTCGACCAATCAACAGCACTTAAATGATCGATATGGCTCAATCCAAACTTTCGGCTGTGCTCGTCACATCGCTTTCGCATCAAAAATGCGATCATTCATTTCTTTGATCAGACGCTGTCGCCGCCGGCATTCTCCGCATCGGCCGACCAAATTTTCCAAATCGGCGCCGTTTGACGAGGCTGAAACAATAAATTTGAAATGATCCAATGAATCAAAATTCTTTTTTTTTGTTCTTGATCACCACTGATCGCTTCTTTTTTGCGGCGTTCACATCCGACAATAAGGCGACAATGAAAAAGGCAATTGCCAAGAACGACAACAAGCGCATAAGTAGTATTAATAAGGCAATAGTCTAATTAAATAATTTAAAAAATTGCAGAATTAGAAGCATACGATGAATTTTTTAATTTTTTGGTGAAGAACCTTGGTTTGTAAAAATGGATGGTATCGAATTTTAATTGAATTAACCGGGCGACTGATTTCATTTCATGCACAAATTTATCATTTACTAAATATTAATTAATTTATTTGAGTAAATAGGTAGGCGCCTATGTGAGAGTGTTTATTGTAAAAATTCTTTTGCGCGTACTATTCGATGCAGTGGCACCAAACAAACAAACAGATTGATTATATGTAAGTTTGTGTAATATTTTTATTATAAGACTAAATTTGATTTTGTTGCTAAAAGTGCATGACGAAAATAACTAAAAAAAACAATGTTTTTGCTCATTAAATTAAGTAACAAGTAAGTAATCTTTTCCCGATAGATTTGTTATAATACAATACATATTTAAAAAAAACGGCCTAATGCACTTTATGAGTCCAATCGACGGCCTAATGCACTTTATGAGTCCAATCGACTTTTATGAGTCCAATCGATTTTTATGAGTCCAATCATAGTTTATGAGTCTAATCGATCTTCCGCCAGCGCGTTAGTTAAATTCCGCCACCATGCCATTTTACAATTTGGTTAATTTATATTTTAATGGCCCAGAGCCAAAATAGGATAAAATATATTTTTCAGTAACAAATCTTCTCGGCACAACCAAAACACATTCAATTCCTGGCAATTTGATATCAATCGACAGCTCTCGACGAAACAAGTGGATCTAGACCAGTTTCAACTCGATCCCAAGCCATCTGAACATTGGCCAACGAAAAACGGACACTTCAGTACCAATGGTCAAAAGAGCAAAAAAATAGACTTGAAACTGGTCTAGATCCACTTGTCTCGTCGAGAGCTGTCGATTGATACCAAATTTGCCAGGAATTGAATGTGCTTTTTTTGATCATTTTTAACCCATTTTTTACGACCTTTAACCGGTTCAAAAACTGTTTAGAATGGAGTCCGCGTAGAAATTCGTTAAGATTTGGTTATTACTGGCCGATAAGAGTTGACTGATATATATTTTATCCTATTTTGGCTATGGGCCATATAATGCATATTTACCAAATGGTAAAATGGCAAGGTGGCGGATTTAACTAACGCGGAGGCGGATTTAACTAACAAACAGGGTAGCGGAATTTAACTAACTCACTAGACACCATTTGGCTATTTGTTAGCTTTTTAAATTTTTGTCTGGCCTTACACATAATAGCCGCCTAATTTCACTATTGAATTTTGCTAAAAAATTGTTGTCAAATTCGTGTAAAATGTACGCAGTGTTAATAGCGAAAATTTATAGGAGCTCCTGATAACGTTTTGTCTGTGTATGTCCGTTCGTTTGTTGGAGAACTTGCAATCGTGTTTTGTTTAGAGATGGTTCGGAATGAAGAAAATTTACAGAAAATTTTGGGATTTTCTTTTCAAACGAAAAGTGACCAAAGACCTTCAAGGACAGAAAAGAAAAACTTGAAAAAATTTCCAAAAAATGTTATGATTTTGAAATTGGCCAAAGACCTTCAGTTTTGGTTAAAACAAAATTGAAAATGATCTTCTACAATAATAAGTACTAGAGATGCTCGAGAGTCTCGGTCTCGGGATCGACTCGAGACTTTTCTCGGTTTTTTTGGGGTCTCGGTCTCAAGTCTCGGTACCAAGTCTCGGTCTCGAGTCTCAGTATCAAGTCTCGGTATACAATTAAAAAAACAAATTTTTTCTTCAAATTACTACTGGTTGTCTCTCTCTGTCCGTCCATTTGTTGCTGACGTAAGGATCATAAATAAAAAGCCCATAAAAAGATGCTGAAAAGGAAAAAAATGTCATTTTTGTCGTATTACGAAGCTAATATTTGGTTTTACAGCAATTTTAGTTTTTGTATTTTACGTTTTTTTTAACAAATTCCGGTTTCTGGGAGTCCGGTCTTTTGGGGTGCATATTCCCGGGTTCCGGACAAATTTTCAAAAACCCGGCAAAAAACCCGGCAATTTTTTTAGGTCAATTGTTCACTGTAAAAAACGTCAAAAACATTTAAACAATATATTTATCACCACTTTTCACCTGTTTGAGCAAATTTGGCAATGAAAGAAAGTAATTATGAGCATTGGGACATGAAATATTTGCATTGAATTTGATTGAAATGAGTGAACTCAAACTGTTTCAATTTTGGAGGTTAAAAACAAAAAACCAAATTTTTGGTACGGGAGGGTGCGGCGGTGCCGATAGGCGCCGCCGGGAGAATTTTTGGAAAAATTAACTAAATTTGTTAAGAGAATTTGGTCCGATTTCTTCGAATTTTGCGTCTTATTTTCAGTTGAGACATAATTTTTGGCGAACGTTTGGCGGTGCCGGTAGGCGCCGCCAGAAAAATTTTTGAAAAAATAGTGGTATTTTAATGCAAATGAAGGCAAAAATTGAAAAAATTTGGTAAATTTTAGAGAAATGTTTAATAAAATTCAAATAAATGAGTGGAAAACAGGAAACCCGGCAAAAAACCGAAAACCCGGCAAAAACCCGGCAATTTCAAAAACCCGGCACGGACCCCCAAAACCCGGCAAATGCCGGGTTTACCAGGTAAAAGGACATCCCTGCCCTCCAATTGAAGGCCCCCCTAGACGAGGATTGAAAAATAGGGGGCCCCCCTCCATTTGAAGGCCCTCCTAGAAGGGGATTGAAAAATAGAAGGCCCGGGCCTTCAATTAGAGGAAATACGGTATTCAAACAAAACCAGGGTCTTTATTTTTCAACCCTTCTCAAACGGAGGACTTTATTGGGGGGGGGGGGCTTAATAGAAGAGAGGGGGCTTTTAGAAAATATATAATACGACTATCCTCGTATTTGTTTCTGTCTTTTCATCCTCCACAAATATCTTTGTATATATCCGGGCTAGCCCTCGGCATTTCTCGTTTTCCATACACTTAAAAATTTCCAACCAAACCCATATATATCCGGATAGGTGTACATATACATACCTTCGATATTCGTCGACCTTTGAAATATGCCAGCTAAAGGAATAAGTTTTTCCTTCCATTACCCCGATTTCATCTCTAAACCGTTCCCCATCTCAATTTCCCCAAATACCCCCCAAAGGGTGCAATGTGTCGTCTCATCCGTCAGTCAGTGCCTCTCCCCCACCCCAACTGTTTTGTCCTTGGGGGGAGGGATTGGAGTCCCTAATTATTCAGACCCCCCCGCCCTCCCCTCCAAACTCCAAAATGGACGCAATGCAATGCAATGAATGAATGAATGGACCCCCGCCGACGGGGATGAAACGAAAAACGAATTTTCGATGATTTTTCATCGCCGATGATGACTACGACTATGGGAAAACATTGAGAAAAAAGTACCCCCCTTGGACTCCTTCTCCCCCCCCCCCCCCAATTCACACTAAAGAACAGAGCGAGAGAGAGAGAGAGAGAGAGAGAGGGAGAGAGAGAGAGAGAGAGAGAGAGAAACATCGTCCAACCCCTCCGGGGAATATGTCTATTTTGGGCCCCGCACCATTTCGGCTTCAGCAGCTCAACTTTTTTTGGGGCATATTTTTGTATTTCGCCACCAGAGAGTTAGTTACCTATATTGCTTCAAAATTTGGGTTGAGGCCGAAACGGCGGCGCCGAAAGGACCCAGAATCGGCTCGAAGCGATTATACAATAATTAAGACAGCAACTTTTTGAGAATTTATGATTGTACTGTAGAAACTAAATGCCTTAAAATAGGGCTAGTATGGAGATAAGATTAAAAATTTTAAAAATTTTTTATTTTTATGGCTATTTTCGGCATCATGAATTTGCCAGCTTTTTTTAGATCCGTATTCAATTGCTATATATAGGCCATATTTGTTGTCCATGTTTTTAGCATCCCTAGTGTGTGTGTTTGGTTCAAAATCTCGGATTGGGGCTGAAACGGCGGTGCTGAAATGACACCACTCCCCTCCCCCCCCCCCCACAATGTTCACCTCCTCCCTCCATCAACAACTTTTTGTATGGTGTCCGTCCGCCGTCAGTCAGTCCGCCCAATGATTGTCGGGGGAAAACATTGAGATTTTTTGCATTTTTTTTGCAAAAGTTTCATTGTTTTAAAATATGATTTTTACACTTTATCTTTCTTTTAAAACTTTATTATTGTGTCCATCAATAATGCTTTTTTCTACTAAAAGAAGAGTTCGTAATTCAGTAATTTTTTCATAATAATTTTGTAATTTTTTATGTAATTTTATTGTGTATAGAACATTTTGTCTTAATATTCCAAAATTTTAAAACCAACAAAACAATCATTAACCTAATTAAATGAAATAAAACATTTTTTAAGGATTATAAAGCATTAAAAAAATTTTTTTGCATTGAAAATTTATGCAAAAATTATAATTGAAAACTAAACAAACGTAAACATTGTCTTTAAATTTAATTGTTTAAATTTGCATACTATGCATTTATTTTCTCTCCATTTTCTTTGCCAGTCCCTGCCCCTGAGGGGCAAATAAATTTGTGGCCTTTCCCATGTCATTTTCCCCCGCCGGCGCCGCCGCCTGCCTCTACAGCGCCAGCGACTTTTGTCCATCATCAATTCCACACATTCTGTGGCCAGCAGCAGCATATTTGATAAACCCTTTGTTCTATGCCGACATTCGCATTTAACCACCACCGAAGACGGCAGGCAGCACATTCCTTCTTAATGCGTTTTTTTGTTTTGTTGAAAATCTTTTTTTTTTTAACTTTTTTCATTTTATACGGACGTTGGGTTGGTTTACCCGACCGACCGACCCTTTTTTGGGGGGGGGGGGGGAAAAGAATGTTGAAAAATGAGTCGGGAATGGAATTTCGGAAGCCGGGTCGGGAACAACAAGGGATGGTCATCAGGGATAGTGGTGTTCTTGGTAAAATTTGTTTGTGACTGTCTGGGATGATGGGGTCTGGGTCAAAAGGCGCCAAATTTGCCGGGGACCCGGGCCTACCGCCGGGGATAGCAAAATCAGGCTAATTTGCTGAGAATTCGAAATCTTCGTCGGCAGTGAGATGTTTGGGCCTGGGTAGGGGGCGCCAATTCGGGCTCGGGAACCAAATCTAATTTAAAAAATTTGATTGATTGAAACAGTAATATCATAAAACCGTCGTCTTACGGTAGGTAGTACGGTAGGTAGTGTCCGTTGCCAACCAACACAAATGCCATTTTCCTCTGCTACCGGTCACTCACAAAAATTGTTGTCATTTTGTGCCTTTGCATACCGTAATCGCCGTTGACCTTTTACTCTTCCGGTTACCGTAACCGAAGCAACGGCAGCGACCCTTTGGAATTCCGATCAAACACACATTTTCGCTTTTTCCGGCGGAATGCCAAACTCATCTTCATGTACACCTACCCTACCTAGGTATCTGTCTTCCATCCCACCTCATTTCCCCGGCGGGGGATAAATTGCGCCCATTGTGCCCATTTAGGCGGATAATACCAACGACCTTTTCCCCAAATCTTCCCACGTCCCATTTGACATCATCCCCTTCCATTCACAGCACTTTTGCTGGGGTAAATTTAGCGGCATTAAAATATTCTCTCTTTTCTCTGTGAGTACCCTACCAACTTCCTATGTCACATTTCACTTTGAAAATTTCACTTTTTTTTCAAGTTCCTTCTAATTTGCATCATTTTGATGTGTGCAAATTTGTAATCCTTTGAATTTGGCGTTAAGCCGACACTCAACTCTAGCCCAAATATTCCGCAATATTTTGGCTAATCTTCTCCTAGTCCGACCATCTTTCAGACATTCATCTCCTAGCCTGACATATCTTAGGACACCATAACACTTTTTTTGTTTAATTCTACAAAGTTCTCACAAGTTTTCAATTGGATTTTATCTTCATAATAGCTTTCGGTAAATTGTTTAATCGTTATCTTTTGATTACCACTAGCATTTATCATCAGAACATTCCGAATGATACCAGTACTGATCGGTAAAACGAATAAACCCGGGACCGGGATTTTAAAAAAGTGGCCTAGCGGGATCCAGTGCCGGGATACCGGCCCAAAATCCTAGTCCCGGTTAAGTTCCGGTCTGCCAAAAAACCGGTATCCTGGACCAGGATCCCGGGAAAATCCCGGTTGGGATCCCCCGATCACTCCGGTCACGAGTGTCCAGACGTTGATTTGTAAAAATTTTTGGCGTTCTCTATTATCTGTGGTCCAGTGTTGGAAGGGTATCAGACACAGCCGCCCCCACCGCTCTTTGGGCCCCTTCCCCGGCATGGCATCCCCGTCGCCTAAGGGATGGGACTTAACCCTTTTTAACCGATATTGATCATTGATTTTTAAAATGTCACACAATGGCCTTTGCTTACATAAATAAAATTAAAATCACATTTCTATGTACATAAAAGAGGGGTTCTCTCTGCTGCTGGTGTTTTATCATTTTCGCTTTGTCTTCTCATTTTGTTCTTTCGCCGCAGGGGCACAATCTTTGCCCCATTGCTTCCCGCCGCCCCCCCCGGGCGCTGCAGCAGAGGGCAAAAGCCTTTTACGGAAAAAAGGATGAGCTCACCCAGCGCCACCATCGAAGGATGGAAGCTGCTGATGATAATAGCCAATGCTAACATCCTCCCACCACCACCAGCAGAAGCAACATCCGTTCGACGATTCACCGCCACCGCCGCCGCTTCATCCATCGACCGACCGATCGGGGCCATTTTTCTCGACATTTTTTACACACACTCACACATCCCCATTGACTGTCATTCTTCTGTGATGTTTTAAATTTTAAATGTTTTTTATAATGTTATTGATTGCATTTTTTTGTTTTCGGATTTTGCTGAATTTAGAAATAACATTTTTTTAATTAATTTTTTTTGAAACTAGCTTTGTGTTTATTTCGTAATAATGTCAATTAATTTTTGTTTTTAAATTTAACTCCAAACCAATGTTAAAGCGCCTCTGTTCTCAAATGAGGCCAAGCTATTGTCTGCACAATGTCCTTTTTCGGCACTTTGTCTTTTGTTTCGTCGCCCTTTTTTTGATCGCCCCCAATTGTCGGACAACAAATGCCGACCAACGGCGAACAACAAAGTCACCTAAATACAGTGACATCACAATCAGTGGCAGTGGTGGTGGTGGTAGTGGCACAGAACATTCGGCACCGGACAGGCTTAAATTGAGAACATGTGAGCGAGTTTGCTAACAAATAAGCATATACAGTATGGGCTACATATATTAGAGCCCCCCCCCCCACCTTTTGAAGAGGAGAGGGCTTAAAATAAAGCGCACCTCTCTAGTACAGCTAGTCCACATCCCTATAATTATGCCCCTAGCATCAGTTAGGCAACCGGGTTGAGAAAAATTTCGGATTTGCGTTTCGGGTCTGGAAAAACCTCAGGCTTCGGGTCTCGGGTTCGGGTTTGCATCACTGTCAAGCACATCCCTTGAAAAAAGCCTATTTTGAGAGGGTTTAAAATGAAGTGCACCCCTCTTATATAGTCCCACACCCTTAACAGTGTACGCACTTTGAGGTGGGATTGATAAAACACCCCTTCTATAATAGTTGAGGAGGAGAGGGCTTAAAAATAAAGCACATCACTCTTATAGAACCCTCCACCCACCCCATAATTAAGCCCCCCTATTTGAGCGGGACCAATAAAGCAGATCCCTTAATATAGCAGCCCCAATTTAAGGAAGCTTAAAATAAAGAGACACCCGCATTGTTGTTGAGCTCACACCCTTTAACAGTGTCCCCACTTTGGAGGTCGATGACATAGATCCCTATAATAGAGCCCCCCTCCAAACCTTTTGAGATGTTCCAAAAATAAAAGCATCCCATCCCCTCTGTGTAGTTGTTTATAGTTTTTTGAGGCGACTCCAATCGCAAAGCTTGTTCTTGCTGGTTCACATTTGCACCACTTTTGACAGTTTGTCTGGGCACGGAAAACGGGCGGAACTCAATCAGCGTGGTACGGGGGATGGGACACTACGAGCGGTTGCGCAAGTCGTACACGCACTGTCGGCGCGTGATCGGCAATTTGGAGTTGACGCATGTCGACGCGCACGATGTTGAGCAGGACGCGGAACAACAGCGAAACCAAAGTGGCACCGACACAACAACAGCAGCGCCGGCAGACGGAAGAGTGCCATTTTATTTTCTGGAACACCTTGAGGAGGTTGAGGACATTTTTTGAAAATTGTGTCTTAAATCAGCGTTTTTTTTGTGATTTTTGTTAAGTTTTTAATTTTCTGACTCGGGCTTAGAAGCATAATTGCCTCGGTCTGGAATTTTAAATAAAATATATTCAAATTTTTAAGGAAAGTACGACCATATAGTTTACACAGATTAATAAATTTTCGAACTCTGGGAATTTTCCGAATTTAAATTTTTCAGATCACAGGCTATCTGCTAATTTTCAATGTCAAACTCAGTGAAGTTTCGCTTCCAAAATTGCGCATAATTTGGGGCGAAAAATTGCATGAAGGCAACGCGCTTCAGGTAAATAAGATAGAAAAGTATCAAAAGATGAGCATTTTTTATGAATTTTTAAATTTTGCTCAGATTGAGTCAAATCCCGGACTTGAAGTGCTCAACTTGCCATCATTAAGAAGTGCGCAAATTTAAATTAATTTAGGATTTTCTTTCCCGAAACGCCCCTAAATTTTTGGTATTTCCCCTAAACCGTCGCAATTTCATCGACATATGTCCCCCCGACGGAATACCATTTTTGTGGTACACTTATAGTCCATTTCATCGTCCTATATCCTCAGATATATTATTTATTGACTAATCCCCTGTAAAAGAATCACCTAATGAAACTTTTGGGACACTCCACAAGCATGGGTCCTATGATACCATTCGCGGGGTATTTCCATGCATTAAAAAAAAAATTAAAATGAGGGAAAAAATTCAATTTAATTTTTAACAGCGATTGAACATGGAAATTTGAGCATCAAACGGAGTGCCAACCTTTGTTACATGGACCCAACAAAACAATTCATTCGATACTCAGAGGTAAATCCAATACAAAAAAAACTACAAATTTAATTCAAAAATTATTTGATTAAATTTCACAGATTCTTGGACCCATGCCAAATAAAAGGCTGCATTTCTTCAGTGATTTTGACGCAAAGTGTGACTCGGCAAAGCCATGTGATCAGAGTTGTCACAGCCTTTGTTATGGCACAGGCAGCGAAAAATGTCAAAACGGTATAAAATATTTTTTTTATTCGTTTTTTTAAGACTCAAAAATGAATTAATAAATGCAAACACAATAAGTAGGGATGGCAATTTTGGGTTTTTTGTGGATATATTTTGCCATTTTTTGTACATAGGTATTTGAATATTTCGTGCATTTTTTGACTTTTTTGGTAAAAATTTTTCAAGAAATTATTAAACAAAATGCAATATAACTGCAAAATGCTCCCCTAAGAATCGATTCTTAAAATTCTTAAATAATAATAGACCTCAAGAAATTGAATTTTTTTTCTATTTTTTATGCATATTTGGTGCATATTTCACGATTTTATTTGCATGTTTATGTGTATATTTTGGCCATTTTTCGTGTATATTTTTGCCATCCCTTCAAATAACTCAACAAAGATTTTTGTGGAAAAAAACGAAAAGAAAACAATATAAAAAATAATAAAATTGTAATTAGAAAATGAATTTGACGTTATTTTAGGCCACTTTCATTTCATTTCTGCGCAAAATTACGTTTTTATTGCTATTTGCACAGTGTTTGGTCCAAAAGTGGTTGGCAATATATGCAATGTTAAATCCTTTGTTCTCGTCGCAGTCGTGTCCGAGTGGTTAAGGAGACAGACTTGAAATCTGTTGGGGTCTCCCCGCGCAGGTTCGAATCCTGCCGGCTGCGAAATTTTTTAAAATTTTTTCAATTTTATATGTTTTTTAAAAATTAATTTAGTACCTATCTAGATAGTTGGTTAAATAAAAATAAATTTGTTTTTAATAATTTATTAAAGATAGACTCACAGTAATTTTTTTTACATATTTCTTTGTTCCATGATAAATGGATTTATTTTTAAATAATTCGAAAAAACACAAATTTTCTTCTGTGCCTCAGCGCAGCCGTGTCCGAGTGGTTAAGGAGACAGACTTGAAATCTGTTGGGGTCTCCCCGCGCAGGTTCGAATCCTGTCGGCTGCGAATTTTTGCTTAAATCTCTGTTTTTCAAAATAGTTTGTGAGTACGTTAAGTTAAGAAAATTACTTTTTTTAAAAACAGATACAGTTTTGTAAAAAAAATTTGTTTTATACCTAATGAATTAATTAATTTTATTAAGTGTACCGACATATGTGCACCCATTGTGAGAGTGGCTGTTTCAAGGATGCCAATGATGGGGCACACAAATGCTGTGATGATGCATGCGCCGGCGGGTGCACTGGCGAAGGCACCGACAAATGCATGGTGAACATTTATTTTATAATAAAATTGTATAAAAATGGTGCAAGATGGTTCCGTAAAAATGAAACATAATAAAAGTTCCTTAATTCAAGGTTTTTGTTTTGCGAAACTTAACTTTTTTCATAATCAACCAAATTCTATAAGGTTGATATTTTTATTTGAAAAAGCCTCTTTTGTTTGGAGACGATGATTAAGCAGAAGCTAAGTGATCAAATAATAATAAAAAGGCTATGCTTTTTAAAACGTGGAAAAAATTAGCCTATGTCAGGGTTTTTTTTTGTGAATTTTATGTCATAACTTTTTTTTAAATTTATTTGATCGCTTTTTTTTCTGCTTATCGTCATCACTAGAGACCGGATTAATAGTTGCTAAAAAGTCCAATATAGTTACTAAAATAGTTGTCAAAAAAGTGCAAAATAGTTGCTAAAAACCCCGAAAAAGGCCAAAATAGTTGCGAAAATAGTTTTTTAAAATTGG
>JAKKIK010002103.1:0-12636 GCA_024500135.1 Heterodera carotae
GAATTCTCTGACAGTTTGACACCGAATTATCTGACAATTTGCACCGAATTCTCATTCTCGGACAATTTGGCACCAAATTCTCGGACAATTTGGCAACAAATTCTCGGACAATTTGGCACCAAATTCTCGGACAATTTGGCAACAAATTCTCGGACAATTTGGCACTGGATTCTCTGACAATTTGGCACCAAATTCTCGGACAATTTGGCAACAAATTCTCGGACAATTTGGCACTGGATTCTCTGACAATTTGGCACCAAATTCTCGGACAATTTGGCACCAAATTCTCGGACAATTTGGCAACAAATTCTAGGACAATTTGGCACTGGATTCTCTGACAATTTGGCACCAAATTCTCGGAAATTTGGCACCGAATTCTTTGATAATTTAGCACCGAATTCTCGGACAATTTGGCACCGAATTCTTTGATAATTTAGCACCGAATTCTCTGACAGTTTGACACCGAATTATCTGATAATTTAGCATCGAATTCTCTGACAATTTAGGCATTAAATCGGCGCTTTTTTACCTTTGTTGTCGAACGACTGATACTGTATTCGATGTCACCTGGAATGAAATAATCGTAGAATTGCATTTTATACAATTTGCCGGGTTTTCCGGCCCCCGAATGACCTCTATGCAGGAAGTCTTACATCCCATTTACGTAGGGAAAGGGGTACCGATTATTTTTCACGAAAAACCGGTACCGGTACTTACCGGTGTTGAAAAGTCAGTGCCGATATTGGGGTTTTTTTTGGCCTATACCTAGTACGGGTTCGGTACCGGTACCGCTCAACCCTACAATAAAACCCAAATTCGGGATAGGAGGAGGAATCAGTGAAAAGAGATGCGAAGAATGATGAGAGTGGCACGAAAGAGTGGGACACAGAGTCTGTCCCCCGGATCAGATTTCCGGGTTTCCGATTATCAGGGAGTCTCGGTCGAAATTGTGTCCTACTTTTTATTAGACGAATATTTAGGCCATTAATCCGTCAATTAATTAATTACCAAAAATGTCCATGGATTCATCATCATCTTGGTGCACGGAGTCCACTTTTGCTCTTCTCCACATGGCATCGCCGCACGTTGCGCACCACCAAAACAGCACAAAAGCAAAAATTGGGGCAATTTGGACGGATAAAAATAATTGCATCGTTTGGCTATATAAAATCCGGTGAAATTTTTTAGCCAAATACCAGTGAAATCGGACGAGACGCAGGATCTCGCCGGGATTTTCTTGGCCCCTTTTTGTAAAAGTTAAATCAGGTGCCGGTCGTCCGGATTTAGGAAAATAGAGGACAATTTGGCCGGATAAAATTTCTTTGCTTGGATCTATAAAATCCGGCAAGATTTTACCGGTCCTTTTTTGGAAAATTTAATGGTGCCGACCAAATCCGAATTGTAGAGAAATTAAAAATTTTGATCCAAAAAATAGTGCGACCCTCTAATAGAAGCGCCCTTCGAATAGAAGTGCCCCTTGAGGGGTATATGTTCAAAAAAGCGACATGCTGCTTCTAATAGAGAAAAATAGCGGAAAATTAAGAATTTTTTTTTAAATATTTAACTACCTATGCTCATAAATATGTATAATAATAAAAAGGTATTATTAAGCATTCATTTTTTTATAAGTGATACATATTTATTGATTCCTATTTTATACAAATATTTTCTATATAATAATAATTATTATAATAATTAATAAATATATGTACATATGAAGCTTTTGCAGCACTGCTCCAAACCATCTCATCCATTGTTAAAGCTGCGTGCTTAATGTGTGCAAAAATGGGCTTTATAAATAAACAATTAAATCGATATTTGCATCGGAGGCAGCGAATTGGCATGCGCGTTAGGGATGAAACCGGATGCCGGAATTCCGGTACCGGGACCCCGGAAATCCAGAAATTTTTCGGGAAATTCCGAAATTTTTTTATGCGTTTCCCCGGTACTCACTCATCAACCCGAAACTACGAATTTAAAATTTTCAAATGCCTGACCCAAAACTCGAACATGAAACTTTTCCTCTACCCGAAACAACACTGGCGCGGACCAGGCATGTAACTGCACCTTTTTTTTTTGAAAAATTCGGGACCTATACAGGGATTTAATAAAATTATGGCCAGGGATGGCACCGGACACTAAAAATGAATATCCAAACCGGAATTCGGGACCCTGGAAATTTAAGGAAATTTAAATACCGTACAATATTTCCTCTAATTAAAGCCCTTTCCCTCCATTTGAAGCTCCCTCTAATAGAAGCCCCCCCCCCAGAGTGAGATTAAAAAATATAAGCCCCCCATTTGAAACCCCTATAATATAAGACCCCCCCAGAGTGAGATTAAAAAATATAAGCCCCCCCCATTTGAAACCTCCTATAATAGAAGCCCCCTAGAGGGGGATTAAAAAATATAAGCCCCGGGGCTTCAATTAGAGAAAATACGGTATGTAACCAATTGGATTTGGATTTTAGACTTAGGTCCAATTTGTTCGACTTTCGCGTGACAAGGTGCCAATTGAGAAGAACATTTTGAAATATAATGACATTTTAAAAGAAAACCAAATTTAAAATCCAATTTCAGTTGAATTTTGCTTAAAATTTGTCTGCATTGGAGAGGAATTGATCCGCCGGTGCCGGGAAGAAAATTTTTAATATTTTAATGAATCTTTTGAAGAAACTTATTTAAAACATCTCTTAAAAAATCAGAAACAAGAAAAAAAGCTGAAACAAAGACAAATTTTGGAAAAAATAAAAAAACATTCTAAAAATTTCATTTGTCAATGCCTTTTATTCAAAAATTTAATGTTTAGTTTAATTTATCAAGATTTAGAATTAAAAATGGGGTGGGGGGACTTTATTAGAGGGGTGGAGTTGAGATTGGAAGGAGTGCCGTTGGTACTTTATGTTCGGCGAGTGTGACAAACATTGGCACGGCACGTTTATACCTCCCCTTCCGATTTATAAATTAGTAGAGCCCTCCTCCCCTCAAATAAAGCCCCTTCCCCTTTCAAAGGGACTAGTTTCAAACCTCTAATAGATCCACTGCCCCCTCAAATAAAGCAAAATTTTTGGTATCAATCGACAGTTTTCGACGAGACAAAAATCGATCTAGACCAAATTCAACCCGATACGAAGCCATTTGAGCACTAACCAACTGAGTCCCAGTGAAAAATGAACATTTCAGTACCAATGATCAAAAAAAGCAGGAAAAAAAACATTCCATCAACATTTTTGCGCACTTAAAATTGTTGCCACAAATGTTAAAAATGTGCCATCAATCCAATTTTTCTGATGTTTCTTCCTGTTTGGGTAGTGCCAATTTCCGTTTCCGTGTGCCTTCGGCGCCGTCGTCCTCCATCACAAAGTCACCACTACATAGGTAAGGTATTCTTCGTTCGATTCAGCAATGCTAACATCGTTGCCCCCGGCGGTGGCGCCGCCGCCGCCACTTTTTCCAGCCGCCGCCGCCTTTTTGCGCCCATTTGAATTTGATGAACCTTTGGCATTCTGTTTTTTTGAATTTGATGAACCCTTGGCATTCTGTTCCTTTGAATTTGATGAACCGTTGGCATCATAATTCGCTTTTATTGTGTTAAACCCGGCGAAAAACGAAGTTGGATCTGCCACCGGTCCATCATGCCGTACTACTGCTGCTGTTGGTTCAAATTGATGCTAAATTAAATTGTTTAATTGGAGATACCGTAATTCCTTTAAAATAAAGCCCCCGGAGCTCTATTTTTCAGTCCTCCTCAAAAGGGAGGCTTTACATTACAACCGTTTTTTGGCAAAAATATGGCAAAAATTGAAGGTTTTTTAAGTCAATTTCAGTCAAAAGTCCTTGAAATTTTCGTAGTTTACATTAGGGGGAGGCTCTATTTTATAACCATACTCATTATTTCAAGAAGGGCTTTATTTCAGGGGCTTATTTCAAGAGGGGCTTTATTCAGGGGGGGCTTTAATTTAGGAATTACGGTAATTCATCGTTTACGGTCCGCCCAGAGGTCGGTTCCGGAAGGAGGCCCAAAGTGAGATTGGCTCACCGCGCCCGGATCTGGCGCCGGATTAGAGGTTCTGTATGGCATCGGGTTAAAGGTGCCGGTTAGAGGCCGGGTCCTGCACTGAGTAAGAGGCCGGGTACGGCACCGGTTTGTTTGAGGCCGGGTTAGAGGCCGGGTTCGGCGGGAGCAAAAATATTATACCGTCCCGGTCACGGCACATTAAAAATTCTAGTGTCCACGACCGGTCGGCCCCCGACGTGCCATGCCCGACGATACTGGTCCCCAACCGCCCTTTTTCCAGTGTTTGTGCCATACAAAATAATTGTTTTTTAATGGCAATTTTTGCCATTCCGGGTAGTGGAAAAGGACGAAATTAATTGTATTTAAATTAACTGATAAATAAATTTTGCGCATTTTTTTTTCATTTAAAATTACTAATCCTTGCATTTTTGCTTCGGTTTACCTTTGTTTGCTTTTCAGAATATTTGATGCCACCTGGAATGAATTTAAAATGATTTTTTAACTATTTATGAATTTAAAAACCTAAGAGAAAATGAGCAAAAGCCGCCCCGGGGGCTCCCCAATTTTTAAATTAGGGATTATTGGAATGTTTGTGGCATAATTTCAATATCTGTTTGAAAGTTTTGGTGTCAAAATTTACTCAAAATCTTTCTAATTTCCTTATTAATAAATAAGGGCCATTGAAAAATAGAAGACCCGGGACCTTTATTTCGAGAAATTCGGGTATTTCACGATTATATGCTTTGTACCGGTTCACCCCTTTTTCTTGCCGGCGTTTTCTCGCCAGACAAATCAATAAAATCGATAATTCTTACAAATTTTGCCTTACTTTTCGAAATATGTTTTTTTTGGTCTCTTTTTTTAAAAATATAGGCTTATGTATTAGAGCAAGAGGATTTTTCATAGCATTTTTATCAATAATTGTACCAAAAAAATGAAGGTTTTTGATCAATTTCCAGTCAAAAATCGCTTAAAATCTCACCTATTTTTGGAGAAACTCTCTATTTCCTCTAATAGTACCCCGGGTACTACTAAAAAATTCCGGAAAAGTCCTGAATCTTTCGAAAAAAGTACAGTATCCGGCATCCGAAATCCGGCATCCGGAATCAGGCACCCGAAATCCGGCATCCGGCACCCTGAATCAGGCACCCGAAATCCGGCATCCGAAATCCGGCATCCGAAATCCGAAATCCGGCATCCGGAATCCGGCATCCGAAATCCGGCATTCGGAATCCGGCATCCGGAATCAGGCATCCGGAATCAGGCATCCGGAATCCGGCATCCGGCACCCTAAATCAGGCACCCGAAATCCGGCATCCGGCATCCGAAATCCGGCATCCGGAATCAGGCATCCGGAATCCGGCATCCGGCACCCTAAATCAGGCACCCGAAATCCGGCATCCGGAATACGGTTCCATCCCTGATTTGTACACTGCCATTCATTACCATAAGATTGATCAATTTTTGTTCGCGCTTCAGACAAAGGTGATGCTTCTCCTTGTCCTCTTGCTGTGCCGACTTCATCATCGTCGTGCCCGTCAACTTTTGGTCGCGTAAAATCATGTAATTTTGGTTTGAATGCTTTTCCTCTTTTAAACATGGCATCGCCGTACATTGCGCACCACCAAAACAGCACCAAAGCAAAAATTGGGGCAATTTGGACGGATAAAAATAATTGCATCGTTTGGCTATATAAAATCCGGCAAAGTTATTTGGGGAGCAGTGATCAATGAGATCGGACGAGACGACGCGGAATCTCAACGGGATTTTTTTTTTTTTTTGGAAAAGTTAATCCCGGTGCCGGTCGTCCGGATTTGGGAAAATTGGGGCAATTTGGCCGGAAAAAATTGCATCGTTCGGCTCTATAAAATCCGGCAAACTTATTTGATGTGCAGGGGGGATCGACGGCATTAGCCTGCAATGATTTATTTGCCTCGGCACCGTTGTTTAGTAAAGTTTAATCCCGTGGCTGACTTAATACCGAAATTGTTGAGAAATTTGAAAATTTTGGACCAAAAACTCGGACCGAAGCGAGGAGCTTTACCTCGAATAGAAGCGCCCCCTAATAGACTCAAAAAATGACGAGCTTTTTAGTGAAAATAGTGCAAAATTAAAATATTAGATTTTTGCTATTATAATATACATAAATGTAATTTGGGGCATTTATTTATTTTAATGATTTAAAATTGATTCTATTTCTATACAAGAGCTGCAAATTCGCGAATGCTGCGCATCCACACTCATCCATTGTTTTATTCAAATTTAAAGATTTTTAATTTGCACACAATTTTATTGTAAATTTATGTCATTGACATTTTTTTGGCATAATTATGTTAATGTAAGACAATTTTTTTTACAAATTTAACAAATAGCTAAACAATTTTAGGGGAGGGTTTGTTTGACGTGTGCCAAAAAGTCTCCCTGAAAATATTAATAAATGAAAATATTATTTATTATTTTTTTTATTCAAACATTTTTCGGAAATGGATATTTATTGTTTACGTCTGGAAAGCTTTTTTTTTTGCAAAAATCGAAAAAATTTGCCTATAAAAATGAAAATTTTTAACCTTTATTATGTACACTAAACATTCGTTTTAAATTCCCGACAAAATTTGATAACCCCGGGGGCCTCGATTTACGAAAAATGCCATATTCCCGGCACGAAATGCCATTACCCACCAATGTATTCCCGACCCAGACAAATTTTGAAGATTTTGAGGCAGGTTGACTGTGAGGTCCCGAAAACTGGCAATAACATATTTCCTGGATCCCCCAAATTAATATATTTTAATGAATTAACGGTTTAAAAATTCTCATATTTTTTCTGATTTTTAAAAATTGTTTGGGTTGCAAAATGAAAATTTGAATTGTATTTTTTATGGAATTATTCGTTTAAAAATAGTTCGGCACTTACGATCGATCACCCGTTAGTTTTAATCTAATTCCCCAAATTGTGACATATATGTCCATCCCCGACCAAGTCCCCGACATACAAAAACCCCGATGACCCCCCGAATCCCTGACAAATTTGGTCAAGCATGGTCATCATGACAAACCATGGAAACGATGGGGTCCCTGACCTTCAACATTTAATAAGTTTGGAATCCCCCTGGTTTTGTGCAAAAAATACGGTAGGGTGGGAGCAGATGACAAATAGAGCCCCCCTGGGATTCTAATATAGGTATAGGAAATACGATAGGGGGTGGGGAGGCTGACAAATAGACGGAGCCCCATTTTGGCTATGGTAAATGTAGGAGATACGGTAGGGTGTCGGCAAACGCTGACCTATAGACTCCCCTGGGACTCTAATATAGTGCGACTATTATTCATTTGATCAATTTGTTCTTCAGAGACACACTTGCAGATCAACATAAAATAATGCAGATGAATCAACCAATTATGCTGGCGTTGACCACGACGATTTTGTTGACCATTTTTGGCTTTATCTGCGATGAAGCATTGGCAGGCGCCTGTTTTTCATCAAATGCCAAAAAAACGGACAACCACGCGCACACAATTCAGTCCACCAAAAAATCTGGCACGGCTAAAGGACGAATGACGACGACGACGACGACGACAAAAATGTTTGACATGAAAACATTTGGTACACCCTCCAATACGAAGGGTAAAAAGGCGTTTTTAGGGGGGGGGGGGGGATAAGGATTTGACAGTTTCCCGAGTTTCTTCACAGGCTGCCCGGATTGGGCTAGGCGGAGATTTTTGGTCGGGATCACCTAACCCGGGAAAATCCGGGTGGGATTTTAGGTCGGATTTTTAGTCGGGACCCCTTATCTCGGGACTAAGCGCCAGGCGGGATTTAAGGTACGGATTTTTGGTCGGAATTTCTTAACCTGTAACTAAGCCGGGCGGGATTAAAGGTCGGAAACCCGTCCCGGAATTTACGGGGGTGGGGGGACTTTCTATTAGAGGAAACATGGTATATGTCAGGGAAATACACTGGATGCAAGAATCTACAGGAACCCTGAAACACGACCAGTTTTCTCAAAATTTTCTCAGCGAATTTTTTTTTTGTATTAAATTTTCAAAAAGGTGTAACCTTGAACCCAATATGACCCGGTATCTTGGTACATCCCTGGCATGTATATATACATACATTAAAGCCACAGTCAACCGACAACGATCATCCAAGAAAAAAGAATCGCATACTCAACAACCGAGAATGGTGGATTTATCAAAAAAGATCAGTGGATCCAGCATGCAAGGTGAAAGCATTAAAAATTTTTTTGTTATTACTATACGATGGTACTGAGATGGGCAACGTAAGCACGTTGTGTCGGCGGCGGGTGGAAGTCGAACCCACGCTGGGGCACCCTACCCTATATCCCACTGAGCTATGAGGACAGGCCAAAAGGCCGGTCGGGGTCATCTCGGCGTTTCCGTTTCGGCGTGGGCGTTTCGGCGTGAGCCATCTCGGTGTGGAAAATTTTTCAATTTTTAAAATTTAATTTTTTTTAAAGCAAAAGTTTTGAAAAACTAGGCCTAGGTTAGGCTTAGAGATAATATTTCGGGCTAGTTTTTTTTAACTTTTGTTCTAGGGGTATTTTGAGGCGCTGAAGACGAATCTGGCCTTCTTTTTGACCAAGCTGCTGATGATGAATTCGACATCCATTTGTAACCCAAGAGATCTTTTAATTAGGGTAGCACGGGACCGGTACCGGGACCGGTTTTACGAGTTCGGGGTTCGAAATTTAGCGAAATGGATGTTGTATTCGTGATCAGTGGCTATGAAAACCCCTGAAAACATGCTCCTTTTTGCGTGTAATTTTGTTATTACTAAATAAATCGCATCAATGTTTTTTTGAATTTTCGACTTTTTGTTCGAGTTTGGGTCCGGGATTCGGAAATGGGAAAAATGTATGTCGTATTCGTGATCAGCGCCTCAAAATACCACTAGAAATGAGTTTTGGGAAAAAAACTAGCCCGAAATATTATCTCTAAGCCTAACCTAGGCCAAGTTTTTCATAAATTTTGCTTTAAAAAAAATTAAATTTTAAAAATTGAAAAATTTTCCACGCCGAGATGGCTCACGCCGAAATGGCCCACGCCGAAACGCCCACGCCGAAACGGTCACGCCGAAATGGCCACGCCGAAACGGCACGCCGAGATGACCCGTTCCGCAAAAGGTACCACCTGCTACTGGCGGGAGTTGAACTGACGCCAGGACACCCAATACCGTAATTCCTAAATTAAAGCTCCCCCCTGAAATAAAGCCCCTCTCCCTTTTTGAGGAGGATTGAAAAATAGAGCCCCCGGGGACTCTATTTTAGGAATTACGGTATATTAATGAGCGACCAGGAAGGCATCGGCTGGGAGTCGAACCCACGCTGGGGCAGGCACCCGACCCTATATCCCACTGAGCTATGAGGACAGGCCAAAAGGCACCACCTGCTACTGGCGGGAGTCGAACCCGCGCCAGAAAAAGCTCTAAATATTCTTGAAAAATACCACTGAAATTTGTCCAAATCGATCAAAAACAAAAAAAAAGTTAGGTAATGCCGAAAAATTTTGTCAACGGCGAAACGGCCCACGTCGAACTGACCCCGACCAAGGAGACGTCCATCATATTCTTTTTACAACAAAAAAATTATTTTGTTGATTTGTCAAAATTTTTTACTCTTTTTTATTGAGTCGCCTTATTTTTTTTATAAATTTTATATGATTTTAATTTTACCAAATTTTTTCAAGATGTGATAAGAAAGTCGACTGATCGGAATAATAAGCTTCTGGTCATAGGGTCCGATGAACAAACGAAGAACACAAACACACGTCAAAAGTGTGCAAATCAATCCATGATAAAATGTTAATCAAAAAAAAAATTCGATTGATCAACTCCGTCCCATTGTTGCTAATCTTGATCAAAGTGATCAACGAATAAATTTATTTAAAAAGATTGGCATTAAATTTTATTGCATAAAAAGTGAAATATTATTTCGAGAGCGGGGCTTTCATTTTTGGGATGAGTCTGTCCCGGGACTCGAATGCCGGGAACACGGCCCGGAATTCGGGATTCCCGATAAAATTGAATATTGCCTGAAATGCCAATTTTTTTTACGGTACCGCTATAACTGCCGGAATTATCCGTTTTCTCTCTAATAGACGCCCCCTCTCCATTAGACGCCCCGCCACCCCCCTCAGTGAAAAGAATATCGTAGATTTTATAGAAACATTAGGTATTAATATTTAGCAAAAAATTGTCAAAATTTTGGCACCATCGAATCTCCCCCTCCCACCCAATTGTTACACCTTAAATTCGGGTTTTTTCCAAAATATGCATAAAAAATTTCAAAATATGCAAAAAATATGCACAAATATGCAGAAAAAAAAATTCCAAAATTAGGGATGCAATTTAGAAATTTTTTTTTATCCCCGTTTTTAATTTTCTTACCAAAAATACAAAACTAAATATTAAATTTTTTTTATTTTAATTGAGCCAAAAGGTTCTTTTTTAGGGGATAAAATTTTGAATTTTGAGTAAAAAAATTCCATTTTTAGGGGTCTATTTAAAATAAAAATATGAAAAATTTGAATTTCACAAATTTAAAAATTGTAACTTTTTTTGAGCATGAATTAACCGCTTGGCTTTGCATATTCCAAAAACTTCTAAACTTATAAAGGCTTTCGTATGCTTACCAAAAATATTAAAAATTAGTTGGGGGCTAACAAAAAAAAATTTTTGCCCAA
This sequence comes from Heterodera carotae, assembly GCA_024500135.1. Taxonomy (NCBI): domain Eukaryota; kingdom Metazoa; phylum Nematoda; class Chromadorea; order Rhabditida; family Heteroderidae; genus Heterodera; species Heterodera carotae. The sequence continues at coordinate 10,720 of JAKKIK010002103.1, forward strand.
AAATATGGGACCCGAAATTCATTCTTCTGTCATATATGTAGGTAAACGTGGCATTTATTATATTATTCATTACATAATCCATCTTCATTGTGTTTGTCTTTCATAAATTGACAATTTTATTGAATTGTTTTATGCCTTACGCGATATAAAAATTAACAAATAAATGTATTTGACAATTTCGAAAAAATAGAACCCCCCCCCCCCCCCGCCCTTCCAACTACAGCTAAGTTGGCATACCTTCTAATTAGGGTGGGCGCTCGTCCCGGTTTTTTTTTTGCCGGAGGGCCCGTCCCGGTTTTTTTTTTGCCGGAGGGCCCGTCCGGTTTTTTTTGCATCGGGATTTCCCAGTTTTTCCCCGGTTTTCCCTCGTTTCCCAGTCCAAAACCGGGATTTCGGTTCTCGGTTTTCCAAAATTCCCATTCCCCCTTTACCCTACAACTATTAAAATCCACCTATACAGAACCCAAAGAGGTGCTCAAGAGTCTTGGCCTATTTTCGGGCTCTTTTTCTCGGATTTTTGGGCTCTCCGTTTTGACTCACCTTGAGGAGGCAATAAAAAAGTAGTTTAATAGAGTTTTCATTATCATAAAAAAAGAATAACTATTAAAATTATTATGGAATTAGCGTATTTTCTCAAAATAGAATCAATACCTCTTCGAGGGGGCGGTTCTATTAAAGGGGGGGGGGGAGCGTGTAGGTTCATTAAAAAATACGGTAACCTTTTTTTTGCCATTGCACATTTCGTTATTTTTATCCTTATTTTTTTTTCAAAACCGCCAGCCAATTTTTAAAATTAAAAAAAAAAATTTTAATTGGGTAGTCACAGCTTAACAAATTAGAGCATTGTTTTGTATTGTATACCGTATTTACTCGAATTAAAGCCCCCCCCCCCCCCCCCTCCGCTCCATTTAAAGTCCCTCTCTAATAGAAGCCCCCCTAGAGAAATTGAAAAATATAAACCCGTGGGGCTTCAATTAGAGGAAATACGGTAAGCAGTGATTTGTGGCAACGGCACACCACACAAATGAAATTGTTTCTCCAAATTGTCGCCAATTTTGCGCTGTTTTTTTGCACTGTTTTTGGCGGCATTTGTTTTTCCGGCGACAGCGGCAGAAAGTCAAATCAAATTCATGTAGGGTTCGGGAAATGGCATTTCGTAAAATCAAGGGGATAACATGCCGGGATTCTGAATGTGGCCCGGGCACATCTACTATCGGGAATGGCAGGTAGGATGCGGGATGGCATTGTCTGGAATGCGGGATCACCACATCCGGGATGGCATTGTCTGGAATGCGGGATCACCACATCCGGGGTGACATTTTGGAGGTGGCAGATGGATTCCGGGGATCTGATGACGTGGATGGAATGTGGGATCCGCCGGGATTGGAGGTAGGGGATCCGAGGAGGGCAATATGCCATGCACCGGGGTCATCATATTCCTAAGGTCATATTTGGTGATGGCATTTCGGGTGCTGGCTTGTCGTGGGACCCGGGGGATGGCAGATGAGATCCGGCACCGGTAAAGCGTGATGGCATCCAGGGATGGTATTTTGGGTGGTGGCTTGTCGGGGATGACATGCATAAATCATCAATAATTGCGCCAACTCGCGCAAAAGCGATTGAAGTGGGACCAAGGCATGGATCTGTCCCCATTTCCGGGTTCGACTTTTAGACGCCCGGAAGGTGGGATTCCAGACAATTTGTCAACATTTCCTTATATGGCAATTCGTCGGTTTAGCAACAATCGGATTCATGGACATCGCACAGTCCAGACCTTCAACCAATGGGGAAACTACCGTTGGTAAGTGTGATCAAAGCAAAAAAAAAAAAAAAAAAAAAAAACAGATGTCCTAAAATAGTGTTCCGCCAAGTAACCGCAAAAAAACCATGACACAATAAACAAAAAAAAAGGGACTA
>JAKKIK010002104.1:0-12634 GCA_024500135.1 Heterodera carotae
TGTTTTTGGGACGCGTAAAATGTTATGGGACGCGTAAAATGTTTTTGGGACGCGTAAAATGTCATGGGACGCGTAAAATGCCATGGGACGCGTAAGGTGTCATGGGACGCGTAAAACCGACTAGAGCCAAAATTTTTTGCTTCTTTTGAGTTTTCGACTTTTTGTTCGAATTCTGGTCCGGAGTTCGAACCTACCGTCTCAACAACAATAAGTGGCCATTTTATACATTTTGAGCAATTTGAGACGTAATTAATTTTAAAATTTTTTTTTGAATTTTTGACTTTTGGTTCGAATTCTGGTCCAGGGCTCGGAATTGGGCGAAATGGATGTCAGGTTCGGGATCAGCGACCCCAAAATCCCCCTGAAACTTGTTTTAAACATCTTTTAGAAATTTGAAAAATTTGGCCAAAAAATTGGTCACGTAAACTCCAGAAGTACCCTAAGATTTGTGCTTATTTCGAGGGGGCCAATCTTAGAAACTGAAAATGTGCTTATTTCTAAGATTTATGCTTATTTTAGCTCAGTGTGCTTATTTTTGTCTTATTTTTTGGGAATTCAATTATTTTTTTTGTAAATAAGAGTTTTGAAGCGAATTTATACGCAGAATCTTAACAAGATTCACTAAAATATTCAAAAACCGGATCAATTCCTCTTAGGGATTTCTGCTTTTTGGTTTTATTTTGTGTCTTATTTTTGGAGCACAAAGAACCAAATATTTCAATTTTTGCCTTCAAGAGTGAAAATAAGACAAGAAAAAAGGATCAAATTTGTTAACAAATCCTGTAATTTTCTTCCAAATTTTTCCTGGAGGCGCCTATCGGCAGTCCCGGCGGCGCCTATCGGCACCGCCTCACCCTCCCCCCTCGCGTCCATATTTTTTAAAGCCTTGAATTACTCGTAATTAATTTATCTGCTTTTTTCCATTAATAAATTGCATGTTATTGATGAATCTGTGGATTTTTATATGCTTTATGGGCATTTTACACACGTTTTGCGAAAAATCTTAGTTTTGGGGTCCAAATCTTAGATTTACAACCATTTGTGCTTATTTTGAAAAAAAAACTTGGGAACACTGCCTAAAAATACGACAAAATGCCCAATAAGTCAAAAAACGTCAAAATGCCAAACGTTTTAAAATGCCAAAAAAACTAGGCCTAGTTTAGGCTTAGGGCATGATTTTTTTCCCAAAACTCATTTCTAGGGGTATTTCGAGGCGCTGAACACGAAGCCGACCTTATTTTTGATCAGTTTCGAACCCCTAACCTAAGAATTCGAACAAAAACCTGATTTTTTTGAAAAATTTTTATTTTCTGAACATATTGCTTAAGCTATTGCATGCATAATTGTGAAATTGATCTAACATCTTATCGAATGATGCAAGTGTGATTCATTCTTAATGCTTAAGCAATATTTACAGAAAAAAATTCGACCCGGTGTTTGAATTTTTAGGTTAGGGGTTCGGAACTGGTCAAAAAGAAGGTCTGATTAGTGTTCAGCGCCTCAAAATACCCCAAGAAATGAGTTTTGGGAAAAAAAAATCGTACCCCTAAGCCTAACACAGGCCTAGTTTTTCGTGAATTTTGACCGTTGGCATTTTGTCGTATCTTGGCTTATTGGGCATTATGTCGTTTGGGCATTTTGTCGTTTGGGCTTTTTGACGTTTGGGCATTTTGGCGTGACGTGGAGGCGTTATATGCAAAGTGATCGATTTTGAATTTTTTTTTCAGAACTTTTTAAAACATGTTTTCAGGGCTGCTGATCACGAATACGACATCCATTTCACCCAATTCCAAACTCCGGACCCAAATTCGAACAAAAGTCGAAAATTCAAATTTTCATAAAAAAACATATTTTCAGGGGTTTACAGAGCCGCGGATCACGAATACGACACCCATTTCGACAAATTCTGAACCCCGAACCCAAATTAGAACAAAAAAAAAAAATCGAAATGCGACTGCGTAAAATCATTTTCAGCTTCTTTGTGCTCCGGCGAACAAAATGAACCAAGTTATGACATTTCAAAGTTTCGATGAATGGCCAATAATGCGACCAATTATTGCTACCGATTATAGTTTGATCCGGGTTTCCGATCTCTTGTCAAATTACTTAATTTGCAATTGAAGCTTATTTTTGTTTATTGAATGGTTGCACTGGGCGCACATTCGTAGTGAGCAGCTGTCCGTTAGAGCCGCGAATTGCTTCCAACAAATTCAACTTTAAATTTAATTGAAAATTAATTTTGAGTTTTTCGAATTGTTCATTCACTTGAGCAGCAGTGATCGGTGAAGGTTGAGCAAACACTGTCCATACAACAACTTCGTTACAAGTGGGCGTTGTCAAAGAACCGTTGTAGCGGAAATATTTGTCGGCATTTATGGGCAAATGTGCGGCGATATTGTATGCCTGGATTTGTACTGATGCATCTTAAAATTGGGAATTATTTAATTAAATTTTTGTACAGTTGTTCGTGTATTATTTTTCGAATTTGTCATGAATAATGATTTTAAATCAGATGTCGCATTTGTCCTTATTTGTAAGATTTGTCCTTATTTTGAGGGTTCAAATCTTACAAATTTTAAATGTCCTATTTGTAAGATTTGTCCTTATTTCAGCTCTTTGTCCTTATTTTTGTGAATTTCAGGGAAAATTCTCATTTTATGGCTATTTTGAAGCGATTTTATATACAAAATCTTAACAAGAGCCACTATAATATTAAAAAATTTTCACCGCGGTGCTTTAAGCACCGCCGGGTCAATTCCTCTTAACTATTTCTGCTTTTTGGTCTTATTTCGTTCTTATTTTTGTGAACCCAAAGAAAATTCCGATTTTGGCTTCTATTTTTGCCTTCAAAAGTGAAAATAAGACGTGAAAAAGGACCAAATTTAGTTAACAAACCCAGTCATTTTCTTCCAAATTTTCCCCGGCGGCGCCTATCGGCACTGCCGCACCCGCCCCCCTACAGAAAAATATATCTGTAATGAAAATAAGACGCGAAAAGGCGAGAAAAACGCAGCAATTCTGTTAACAAATTATTTTAATTTTTCAAAATTTTCCTGGCAGCGCCTATTGGCACCGCCAGACCCCCCACCCTAACAAGTTTTGTTTTTCTTTAATGCGAGATAAGGCCTCAAAACAACGTTTTTAAAAATGTTCTTATTTTGGACCTCAAAATCTTATTTTTTTACCTGTGATGTTCTTATTTCAAGAAATTTTCGATGCGACCTCTGTTTTAAATGTCAATGATTAATGGCTTTTCCTCCTGACCGGCATCAACCACTTTGCCAAGCTCGCTTTCCAAGGCGTTCAACGGGGTCAATGTTGTTCCGTTCTGCAATTGCAAGAAGATGCCCAGCACAGCGAGGCCATCCGAATGCTGTAAAGCCTCTGCAAAAGTTTCAAACCCCTCTTTGGCATGAACAAGATGAAGCTGAAATTTGTTGTATGCTTTAAAAGAGACAAATTTTTTGTCTAATTGGATTAATTTAATTAGACGCACTTCCGCGTCATAAAATTGTCCATCGACGGTGTGCTCAGTACTGTTCAAATCGTGGGACCAATGCAAATGGAATTGTTCCATTCCAACAAATATTTTGTTCCCAAACCGCCGCCCGTTATGTAAGGCTGATTGGGCCATTGGTTAAATCCGTGCACTATAACTGAACAAAAAAAGCAGTAATTAACGACGGCGAGAAATATATCTGTAAATTTAATAATATTTATTTTGTTTTTTGAAATTAAGTTTTGAATTAATATTTAATTCAATTAAAAATACTCATTTCCACTAACAAAACAAACAAACATTACCCGAATGTCCGTTGTTTAGCAATGTTACATTGTTGTATTGATTATAATTGGCAAAAGTGAGTCTATCAGTGGTTCTTGTTGTGAACTGAACAAAACTCAGTGTCAAAGCATAATTATTATTAGAAGTGTAAGCGTCGAATGGGTTTTATTAAACCAAAGGTTCCGGTTCGGTAGACCGATTAGGCTAGGCTTAGGCTCCGATCTCTCGATTTTCAGTTTCATTTTTTGGCCGACACCCGGTTAACCGAAAGTGGTTTTTGCCGAAAAAAATTACTTAGAAGTTCATTTTTTAAATGCGGTTTCTTTTTAAGGGGCCTTGGCGAAGCCGAAAGGAGCCGGTAGCAGAAAACGGGAGCAGCAGGACAACTCGCCGACACGGACGGCCTATGTTTTGATAAATAGCTTTTTTGTAGTGCCCAATTTATTATATATACCCCCGGTTTTCGGTTTCAGTCTTTGGCCCAAAAATCCAGTTTTGAGTATTGGGTCGGTTGACCGACCACCGCCTACCCCTAATTGTTAGTGGTTAAATCCCATTTTGGTACCGCTTAAGCAAGTGCTAAAAACCGCAAGAATGCACAAAAAAATAAATCAAATAATGCAAACTTTAAGTTTGGAAAGAAATCATCGTTAATTACCTATGTGTTAATTCATTGATTTACCCAAGCACTGTTAATGCCGATCGGCGATTGTCTTGTGTCATTTTGGCAAGAGCCTCCCCATGTGCTTGGTCCGTTGTTCTCATCAAACCCCCATGTAGCTGCTTCGGTTTGTGTTAACAACACAACAAAAATAGTGAAGTGAACAAAAAGAGCAATTTGGGGGGCTTTAGCCATAATTAATAATTTTTATTTTTGTTGAAAAAGGAATAATTGAAAGTTCGTTATTTTGAACTTTCTATTGCCCCATAAAACACTTTTATAGAGAGGTCTTTGTTTGTACAGACAATGCTGAATGAATATGAATTGCCAAGTGGCGACAGCTTAGCAAATTAAATGTTTGAAATTCAAATTTTTAGACCAGACTTTCAACGAGTTGCTTAGTGAATATTTGGTTCCACTTTTAATAGGAAGTGGTTTAAACAAAATTCATGTTGTTTGCTTATTAGTTACCTCGTAAAATAAATAATTAATGATTTGACGCGGCACTGATTTGCCAAAATTGAGAAGAATTGGATTGTTGGATAGATAAAGAACTTTTGGATAAATATTAAAATTTAAATCTAATGGACTTTCGAAAATGGACAACATGTCGGGACTTAATATACAGTTTACACCTGCTGCTGCTGTAATTTTTCCTTTTTGATACGATGTTGACTGACAAATCAGATTTATACTTTCTAATTTTATTTATAAATTAATTTATAATTTATTTTTCTATGTAGATTTAAGTGTTCAACGTTGACTTTATCAACTTTAGCTTTAATTTATCGTGAAAAGAATTTGGAACTCGTGGCTTTTTCTCTCTTTTCCCGGTCAACATTTGGAGTTCGGGTCCCGGGTTCCCTAAATCCATGGTCTCTGAAACAAGTTTATACCCCATTTGATCTCCAATCCGGTATCCGTATCTTTAATATTCATACCAAGAGAAATTTATCTTCCATTTAGCATTTTCTTCATTCAATTTTGATTTTTTATTTCGGCTTTTTGTATTCATTTACAATAGTATTTTTTGGGAGGGGGGGGGGTGGAGGGAGCTCTATGTATGTCCAAACATCATCAGGGAGAAGCACTTTACGAGTTTTTGCCTCAACCTTTCCTTTTACAGTAATAATTGTGTGCCCTCTAATCCGACTTTATTGCCTTTTTTCGCTAATGGACCATTTTTGTGGGATCAGCAAATAATGGATGATTGATGTTGACAAGGCGATGATGAAAAGAAGCCATTGGATATGTTAAATGTTTACGACAAAGAAAGAAAGAAGGCTTTTTATCCTTTTCAAATCATTTTTTACCATTAATTGAAATGGAATAAATTTTGATTTTAGAAATACTTTTTGTTTGAATGTTGCCCAAAGCAACAGCAATTTTATGGCTTTTTGGTGTTTTAAATCAAATTGCAATTGGCCAACAGCAAAATGACACGGCTTCGGCACCTCTGATCAAAGTTGGCTTGCTGATGCCGCACAATCAATCCTCTGATCTGTCATTTGCCCGGTCGGCCGGTGCCATATCCGTAGCAATGAAGCATATCTTCAACGATAATTTGCTGCCAGCTGGCACCAATTTTAGGTGCCGATAGTTAATGTGATATCTTATCCATTATCATCATTCTTATAGTATTTATATTTGTATTTTTATTTTATTCTCATAGATGTGTCAAAAACCCAAAAAAAAACTTTTTTGCAAAATTTTCAAAAATCTTCAGTTTTGTTGTCCGATTCGAAGAGTGTGTAATGTCAGTGGCAGTTGGATACGCCTTTGATCTGATGACAGATGAGAATGTGGATCTTTTTATTGCACCGCCATGCGCGGACAGTGCTCAAGTGGCACTTTTTGTGTCCGCATTTTACAATATTCCGGCAATCACATGGGGACAAAATTCGGATTCCTCTTTCAGGTTGGACAATTAAAATATGGAAAATCTGATTTGTAATTTATGACCGACCCAAAATGGATAATGCCCAATTTTTGGATGTTGAACTTTTAAATTTTGAAAAACAAAAACCATAGACCACATCATATCTCTCTTAACATCGTACAAATTTTGTGTTTCTTTTTTAGTGTGCAAAATTATCCAACTTTGATGAGTGCACTTCCAAATTACACCGAGTTTGTTTGTTTGTTTGTTGGTTTGATGAATTCATTTCCATCCAATGAATGCTTTCTCTGAGTTTGGCGGCTTTTCAGTTTTGGCCAAATAATCATTTCGCTGTGCAACTTCTTCAATTGGACTGTCATGGCATTGATCTACCAACTCAGTGACACCGGACAGTGTGCGTCCTTTCAACAGGACCTGCAAATTGCCATCAATTCCAATGACAAATGCGTGATCAGCTACAGAGAGGAAGTCCGAATTATTTGTCCACCTTTTATATATATTTTCAATTTTATAATTATATTTTTGGAGGCACTCTCCAATCAAAAGTCATTTTTAGAAATAAAAAATTAGTTTTTTAACCGAAAATGTACACTTAAGGTTAAGATCAGTGCCGCGGGCACCAGCGACGCCCAATACACAATCAGTCAACTTCAGAGCCGGGCACGAAGTGAGTACCGATCAGTAACAAAGTCCAGCACCAAATATTCATTCAATTATATTTATAAATGTATATTTATCATTTAAACAGTCGTCATTCTTTGCTTTGATGAATTTGTGCAGCTACGAAATTTTGCTGCAAAAATACAGCAAGGCGGATTGGATTCTGCGGATTATGGTAATCTTTTTATTAGAAATTGATGTAAATTTTTGCTTCAATTTATTGTTTTCAGTTTACTTGATACCAGGCCTCTCCATGGATGATAGTATTGAAAGTTTTAGTTGTCATTTATTCTTATTGTATAATAATAAAATTATATAATTCCGTACTTTCTATATTAGAACCCCCCCCCCCCCCCCCCCCAGAAGCAGGGCTTTATTTCTCAACTCCCCTCAAAGGGGAGTTTAATTGGAGGGGGGGGGGGGCTTACTAGAGCAGGTTTGTTTTTTATAATGAAACCCTCCCTCTCAAAAAAGGGAGGGGCTTAATAAATAGTAGGATAAGAGGTGGGGTTAACTAGAGGGGCTGCTTAATTAGAGGGGGGTCTAATATAGGAAATACGGTAATTATTTGTTTGTTTGCTTGCTTTTTTCTTTCTTTTCTTTTTGATGGGTCAAAAGCAACTCCGTGGTGGATCGACCCAAATCAAAGCATTCAGACAGCGGCGTATAAAATTGCTCAACGCAGTTTTTACCTAATGCTGGACATTTACAACAGAGGTGTGTCTGTGTACAGTTTGTTGTACTTCTCCGTTTTGGCATTTGTATAATTTGTCCATCCATCGGCTTGTTGTGCCTGATGAATGGCATTTGTTTAGTTGGAGCTTCTTCAGGTCAAGTTGGCAACGGCACTTCCTTTGACCAAGAAGTGGTCAAGCAAGTCGCGCAATGGCCCTTTTACTGCACAAACTGTGACCAGTCTTTGCAGGTGGTCATCCCCATTTTAGGAGATTTACTAATTAAATTTATCCGAAGGTATTTGAATCTAAAATAAAACAAAACGCGATAAAATTGTAACAGAGCCAATGATTTGTTTTTAAAAATACGAATTTAGGCATCCTCATATGCGCCACTACTCCACGACAGTTTCTATGTGTACGCCTTGGCGCTTAGCAAAGCGATCAAAGCCACCGGTTCGTCGTCGCCTTCCGTCTACAGAAATGGCCAATTGCTTCGCTCACAGATCTCCAATTTATCTTTTGATGGTTAAATAAAAATTAAAATTAAAGAAAAAAAACATTTATAAAGGTATGACTGGATCAAACAAATTCGGTGGTGACGGACTTCGCAATTGCATTTATCTCGTTGCAATGTATTCGAGCATGAACGGAGATCTGAGTTCGTATGTGTGGCTCCAAATGAACGATGCCGGAGTGGTCAGTGAATGAAAAAGATCCTTTAGGCAAAGTTTGAACTTAATACCATTCCCGGCAACAAAATTGAGGTCGGGTTAACGAATTTTTTTTTGCGTGCTGCTCGTTTTGGCTTAGAATAAATTTTTTTCTACTTAACTTTTTCCCAACCAATTTCTACAAACTAAGATAGGTAAAATAAAATTCGCAAAAATTCTTTTTTTGAAATTAATAATCATTCCTTTTTTCGAGAGACACGATTATTGGGCATGAATGAGAATAAAATAAGCTTCAAAATCAATAAAAAAAGATTGTAAAATTTTAATGTAAAAAAAAAGTTAAGGCAATTTAAAAAGTGTCTGCAAACTTTTTCGCAAACCCTGTACTATTTGCCACTTTTTGAAAAAGGGTGTACTTACTGCTCGATTATCATTTTGCTTATTTTTATTTAATTTTTGGATTTGCCAGAATTCCACATGGATGAATGCATCTTCCGAGCAGCTGATGTGGTCCAGTCGAAACGGTGTCAAGCCATTGGCTGTGCCGTTGTGTGGCTTTGATGGCAACGGCTGTCACTTGGACTTCTTCACGGAGTACCGTGGCTATGTAATTGCGGCCGGCTGTCTGTTATTGATCATTCTCGGCTCAATCACCTTCGGCATTTATTGGCTTTTCCAATCAAAAGCTCGGGAGATGGATCGGCAGAATCGACTCTGGCAAATTTCCTACAACAATCTGACGCCGGCGACCACAAAAGTTGGCATTATTTTGAATAATTCAATTTTTAAAATGTCATTTAAGAAGAAAATGATGGAAAGTGTGCGCTCCTTGCAGTCCAGTTCTTCTTCACAGTTCACGCGCGATTCCTCCCATTCTCACGTTTCGATCAAACACAATTTCAATGGCATTGTTTATGTGCTTAACGGGGAGAGAGTGATCGGAGTTCAACATTCGGGTCACTTTTTATTGAGAGTTAATGAATTGATGTTCATTCAAAAAGTGATAATTATGTTATTAGTTGTTGGCATTGAATGGGAATTGTCCAATATTCGATCATTAAAACACATTGATTGAAAAGGCCCTAAAAATGTTACAATTTTACTCTTTTTCAGGGCATTTAAACATTCTTCATAAACTATTATTTTGAATTTCGTTTCTATGAATTTTTTTTTCTAATTTAACATATTTTAGTTGGCGTCCGACTGAGCGGCAAGGATATGGCCGAACTGAGAACAGTCAGTGTTCATACGTAAATACAATTTAAAAATTGCTGTTTCGCTTGTCAGATGCGACTTTTGGACGGTGACAATTTGAATCGTTTCATCGGACTTTCCATTGACGGCGCCGCATTGTTGTCCCTTTGGCGCTATTGTTCACGTGGCCCACTTTCGGTTCATTTTTGAAAATAATGCCAATTTCCATTTTTAACATTTTGATAGTTTCATTTCTTGGCATAAATTCTAATACTACATTTCCAGGACGTTGTCTCCGGCTCTTCTTCCCTGACAATGGACGGCTTTTTTATTTATTCATTGGTGCGCGATGTTGCCGAAGGATTGCGCTTCATTCACTCATCCTCTATTGGTTTTAATCCAATCACTGTAACTGACAAAATAAACCCAAAAAACTCTTGAGGATGGCACGGCAATTTGCGCTCAACAAATTGTCTGATCGACGACCGTTGGCAGGTCAAACTGTCCGAGTTCGGTCTTCGCTTTTTTCGCGCACATGAAAAGCGTGAGACAAAAGGTGCAAATATAATAATGGTTAATGTTATTCACTATCAAATTTTATTAATATGTGAATATATTTTGCAGCCAAATTCAATTTTCATCCCGAATTGAATTCGGCTGAAAATCAAATTCGGCTGCAGCATTTATATTTATGCTTTACCCAATTCTTATTGAAGATTTGGTTTGGACTGCTCCCGAATTGTTGCGCGACAATGATATTGTGGGCAACAAAATGGGCGACGTGTACAGTTTTGCGATTGTTTCCTCCGAAGTAATAACATTTAAATGCCTGACTTTTTTAATGCATTTTTAACTCATTTTTGATCGTGAACATGAAGCCCATTTGGGACCAAGACGAAGCCAAAGGCAATATCGAAGGTGGCAAAAAAAAGAACAACAAAATAACAAAAATAAATGGTGTTTAAAGAATACATTTACATGATTCGGACCGGGGGAAAGAGGGCATTTCGTCCCAAATTGGAGCCCAGCAGTCAAGACTTGTCGCCGGCATTGCTGCATCTTATCAAAGATTGTTGGGACGAAAGTGCCGCAGAACGACCAAGAATGGAAACAGTGAACACACTTTTGCAGTCAATGAACACGGGAAGGTAAGAAAAACAAAGAAATTGTTGAAAGGATTTGGGGATTTTCATAAAAAGATGAACGGACATCCAATTAAACTAATAACAACGAAACGCATTTCTTCTTAATTCTTATGCTTATTTTGGCAGCCGTTTTTTGACAATTTTTTTGTTGCCTTACGTTGGCAACCGATCTTTTTTAATCATAAGGAGCACCAATTTGATGGACCACGTGTTCAACATGTTGGAGGTGTACGCCGGCTCATTGGAGGAAGAAGTTGAAGAGCGCACCAAAGAGTTGGTAGAGGAGAAGAAGAAGACGGACATTCTCCTCTACCGAATGCTGCCAAAGTACAAACATAACACACAATTTATAGCCATGGTGACCATAATACCGCCTTTGGGCGGCATTTGCCGCCTACCGAAGAAAATGGACCAATTTGTCTTAACAAATTCACTTAATTTTGCAAAAATTTTCCCGACGGCGCTTATCGGCACCGCCGCACTCCCCCAGCCCTGATAAAATTATTGATCAAAAATAGGCCCAAATTTCAAGGATCACTCCAACTTAACTTGTCACCATGCTTCTTTCTATTTTTCATTCAATGCTTATTGGAGTCCGCCTTTTTTGTCGTCAAAAACATTAAAATCAATGAGCGGAACCGGATAAAAATCAAAGTTTTTAATGCGCCTTTTTTGCCGCATTTTTAAGGTCTGGTGCCGCCTTTTTGGGGGCTGGCGCCGCCTTTTGATGTACTGAGATGGTCACCCTGATTTATACACACAAACCAGGGATGGAACCGGATACCGAAAATGAAAGTTCGGAATCCGGTTCCATCCCTGACATATACCGTACTTTAGAAATTCGAACCCCTCCAGAAATCACCTCTTAAGGGGGCTCTATTCGAGGGGCCTATGATATAAAGATACTGTTTATAAGTTTATTTTTACTCATAGATATTTGAATATTATTTATAGACAAGTTGCTGACAAACTCAAATTGGGCCAATCCGTGGAGCCCGAAACGTTCGACTGCGTTACCGTATTCTTCTCGGTCGTTTTATTAAAACATTATGCATAATATGTGAATATTAATTCTTTAATCTTTTTAGGATGTTGTTTCATTTACGACAATCGCTTCAAAATGTTCGCCGTTGCAGGCTAAAAAACAGGGATTTTTGTTTTTAGACGCCTTTTTTGCCTTTAGGTTGTCAATTTGTTGAACAATTTGTACACTTTGCTCGACTCAATCATCGCCGAATTCGATGTGTACAAAGTGGAAACAATTGGTTTAATAAATTCTTAATTATTATTATATATTAAAATTGAGTAAATTTATTTTGTGTGGTTATCATTAAGGTGATGGTTATTTGTGCGTTTCGGGACTTCCCCACCGCAATGGGCACGAACACGCTCAACACGTCGCCAAAATGTCATTGGCATTCATGAGAAACTTGGGCAGCTTCACCATCCCCCATCTGCCCACTGAACGTCTTCGTCTCCGTATTGGCATCCATACCGGCTCCACCGTTGCGGGCGTTGTTGGTCAGCGAACACTTTCAATTTGTTGAAAACATTAAGCAGATCATTAAATTATTGCAATAAAAGATATATGTAGAGATAAGCATAATAAAGGGCCCGGGTGGGATTAGAACCAACGCCTGTTTGTTTTCCCTTTCCACTGAACTAGCAAGGCTCATTTGGTTATATTACTTTTACATAATTATGCAAAGGTCTTTCAATGCCGCGCTATTGTCTGTTTGGCGACACAATTAACACGGCGGCACGGCTTGAGAGCAGCTCAAAGCGTGAGGAAGCCTTTTTCTTTTGTTGAAATTAATAATTTTATTAATATTCAAAAAAAATTATGATTTTTTGACTTTCCATACATTAAGCAATGCGAATTCACATTTCGACAACGACAAATCACTTTTTGGTCAATGTGCTTGGAGGCTTCGTTACCCAA